>BGPR01005702.1:22114-90077 GCA_013235015.1 Araneus ventricosus
AGAATGTGCCATATAAAATGACGTTTTGTCTAATAGTTTAGAACCTCGGAATCTGAACGAATTGCCGCTGACCTGTGTTCATTCCGGAAAATCGTAATATAAGAAAATCTGATAAATACCCTTCATTATTATTTTTTTTTTTAATCTACCGAGTGGAAACTTCACCAGATATTTTACAGTTTTACAAAGCTCCCTACTGGTAAAAAAGATTTGCAGAGTACCATGGAAAATAAAAAAATTTAAAGCACAATACTAACTCCAAACGTATACTGAAAAGTCTGCATTGAATGTCTTAATGGCTGGTGGATGAAAAGAATTTCCTCTAATCATTGATCGTCATGTAGAATCTTCTACTATCTTCAGAGTCGTGCCAGGATCTTTGTGTTGAACATTTTAACACATGTCGATAGGTTTTCAGTCTCCTGGACTTGATGAAATGAAAGGGTTTCCCCAGTCCGGTCATGCAAAAGGTCCAGAACCAACCCTTACCCTGCCAAACCAGACCGCAACGGTCAAACCAAACCTGTGATAGGTCACGAAGGGCCCCAAGCATGTGATGAACTAATGAATTCAATGAGGCTCAGTTAATGCTAATTTGGGTTTAAGAAAAGGGAGTTCACAACGTCCTGTCTCGGAAAGGTTCCATCTATCCTGTCAAATTTGAAAGGAACACTTTAAGTGCAAGATTTAGGGGCATGAGGCTTAGGTTGATATAGGGGTAATTTGCCACGAGTAATCCTTTACGCAGTAGAGTATTGATCGTCTTGTGAAAAAAAGAGGTTGCGCATTTTAGCGGCGATCTGCTAAGGTACAGTGGAGCTGTAAGCAACAAGTTGAGGGTAGTGACCTTGAGCTGGAGTGATTCACGGTTATTATGACAACGCGCGCTAAAAAATAGCCTTCTGGGTTAAAAGTGGTTGTAGTCGAATCAGTTCACTTCACTGATCTTGCTGCAAGCTGCTCCTATTCTAAGCCTAATACATGTTGTAACAAGGTTATCGGGCAAAGGGGTGTATTCTATGAAATGAATTACCTTGTTGAAGCCAGTATTTCACCATCTTGCTATTATTATAGATTGTATTTATTTTGAACAATACTAGATGTTTAGTCTTGAATTGAATCAAAAGAAATTAAATAAAACGATTACTAACTTATTATTAAGCCTGAAAATACAAAATATTCATTTCTCACGGTACATACAACTATATAAAATTTTGTGAACTCTATATATCAGATATAAGGACAAATCTATTATAAATTCCAATTTTATAAATAGGGATTTGTAAAACATTTTTCACTTACAGAAGTCGAATTCAAATAAAGTGTAACAAAATTCCTAGAATGAGTAATTATATTTTTAGCCTGTGCACCCGCTTCCGAATAATAAATGGTAAGTTAACTCCTAAAACAATAAAACGCAAATCTCTACCTACTTTAACAATGACCGAAAGAGTCCATAATTTAGGATTCTCACATATGCCTTCAATTATGGAAATCCTCCTTCAAATTTGAATATTGCTTAAACAATCAAATAATTCTTCTGAGAAGTAACCTGATTAAAATATTCGTAGCGAGTCTCTGTTTAATATATTCACGAAGTCAAATCATCACTTCAATAAAAATTTACGCCAAATCATTCCAATTCATCTCAGAAACAATGGTTTTATGAAAAATATGGAGAGTGGTTATTATTAGAGAGTTATAAATTGAAGACTCCAAGAGAGATTCAATGGAAAAATTACATTTCTTTCTTTTTTAGTAATCTTTATTAAGATTAAATAACTGGTCATCTGCTATTTGCACAATAAGTAGTGTTATTCAATTTTTTTTAATGATATAGAAAATGTAACGCATTTAATGAAATTGCTCAATAAAAATAATGTAGCTAACTTTGGGGTTTTTCATTTTGTTCAAGGGGATTAATACAAATATGTTTTAAGCAAACTTTAACATAAAAAATATCTTATTGGTATTTTTAGTAAATAATGTTGCTTTATACAGTTTTCTTTATCTCATGCCACGCTCTCAATCACCTTAAATGAAAAATACAAATAGGTATTGCAGGTAAAAAAATCGAAATCGTTTTCAGGTATGCATTGAAGAAGCTCTCCACTGAATATCAATGAAACTTACAAGAATTTTATAATGTGTGTTGCAGAGTATTACATCATTAAATTTGGAAGTTATTACTAAGGAATATTAGAGGAAATATGAGTATATTTGTGCATGACAACTTTACTACGCATGTATGTGAGTATAATTCTTTTCTTTCACAACTCAAAAGCCAGATATATAGGGCAGCAACTTATAAAAAAATTCCAAAGCTGAATTAATAAGATTTAGAAAGATATCGTCGCCGCAGTAAGAGAATTTGCCTTCTCTAAGAGAAACAAAAATGATGAGGTTTGAGACAACCTGATTTTTTTAACTTGAACCTTTCGTATAATAACTTTGAACTGCAATTTAAATTATGAATTTATTTATAGGTATAACTGGGTATTTAGGCATACTCAATCTTTATTAAAATTCTATGTTATCCAAAAAATCTCATGGAAACCAATGATGAAATTTGTAACAGTTATCAGTTTTCTGAAAACGTGGGGTGAGCCCAGATTTTTCCCTTCTTCATCATTTTCGAGTTTGTCCCTAAAGGCCCTCTCTGACCAAATCTTCACCGTAAAATATGAGTTAGATTCATTAATGGTGATAAATTTAGAGTTATTGCAGTACAAATGCAGGAAAGTGCTTATTCCAATGCAGTACTTGTTTTCTACTGTCTCAAATATGAATTTAACTATGTTTTATTATTCCTTTCTTAGAATTCGGATTCTGTGACTTTTTGGTACTACAGACTCTGTTGTTAGAAGGCTTCCTAAATATGCCAAGAGAGAGCTCACGGCAAAGATGTCAATAGTAGGTGGGACTGATTTACGCAGGCGTTCCGCATCACAATATATTTTTAACTGTCTGAAAATGTGATTGATCCAAAGCAGCGTTGACAAACTATTTAACACTCACCTTCTACTGAAAACGATCTATTTCATGCTCAAAGTATGAAGAAATTTTAGGTATTGGGGCTAATTTTAATTTATTTTCTGTATTATTGATGAGAAATTAAGATTAGAAGATCATCATTTATGAGTATTTAGGAGAATTGATTTCAGTTTTGGCTTTAGGAGGGTAGATTGACTTCTGGAGAACATTCCAATTAGACAGATAGAAATGGTAAAAAACTAGAGAGCAAAAATTATATACTTAAGTACTGAAGGTCCACAGCAAATTTCGTAAAGAAGTGTGGATAATGTGGTTCACAAAATTCAAATTCCCCAGTTTAGGGTTACACCCAAAAAAGTACGAGAGATTATGTTCTGCGATTACATTGCTCGGTAATTCAAAAAAAAGGTATATCCAAACAATGTATATCATAAAACTGAATAATAAGGAAAGCAAGAAACATGAAAAATAGTGGATCCATCTGTGCAAAAGACAAAATTTGATGCTCCCTGCAACCCAATTGGTTTAGAAAACAATCGCTGAATTAAAAAAGAGTATTGTTAAGCATTATATAATATCATTCCTACACCTGATATCTTATTGACGTTATGTTGCTTAATATTTTACATACTTATTATTAAAAGCTGCTGTTAACTGGATGTAAATTAAAACAATTTGGAAGCATAAGAAGTAGAGAAATAAACTATCTGTGTAAAACAGGAAATGATGTCTCAGCAACCAATAGTTGCAACCAAATTCAACAGCGTCTATTGAGAGCTTGAAATTATCTTTACTCTAAAGAATTTGTTATATATTATTCTATAATTTTAGTGTTTAATTAGATATGAGAGAAGAAAATATAATTTGATGAGGAGGTTATTGGATGAGATGAGAAATTAAGAGGAGTTTTTTGAAGTAAAAGAAGACGAAGCATTTTTCATTTGATGTCAACATTTTGATAAAACAGAGATGAGAAGTGAAATTTTATATTATTTTAGAATTTTATAATAATGCTAGGAAACTAATTAAAATAGGTCTTATAAGTAATTACCCCAGTCACAAATCATGAAGCAACAAACCCTCATCACAGATTCTTTCAAAAAATGCATGCAGACAAGACGCATTACCAAGAGGCATTAGCTTCAACGGCAAAGTCTACTAACGAAGATCACCACTTACTCTTAAGCAAAACCGCCGTCACAAATGCTTCTGAAGACAACGATCAGCAGATGCAAAGACCACAGAGATTTGCAAGAAAAAAACAGACACTACAGAAATGAAATCTATGAACAAAAATGGTTCGGAAAACGGTCAAATACATTATTCCTTTTATCTCGGCCCCATTGCTGTACTTTGAAATACAGTAGAATCTCAGTAACTGATATCAGTTCTGAATTGAATAAAAAATAAATCAATAAATGTCTCAATAGTTTCACTTTTTGCTAAGCAAAATTATTCTCTTAGTTTTCGGAGTAGGCGCCGTCATGCAAGTGAGTCTTGCTATGACTAATGTCGATTACTGTAATGACGGAAGCTTTGAAATCTGCAGAGAAGCAACTTGATATCACAAACCTTTCTTAATAAACCTAACTGTTTTGTCTTTATAGACGTTTCATTGCTGTTTTGCTTTTTTTGAAGAGGACAGGCGTATAGTTTATTTTAGGCTATGCAACTTCTCATTAGTGAAGCATGATATCAAAAAGATATTATTCATGGGGGGTATGTTACAAAAAGCTCTTTCCTCGCCTCTTCATTATCAGATATTTTCACTGATCTGATATCGTCGATTCATGTGTTGGACAATTTGAGATGCCGTTGTAAAAAACACATTGTAGGTCATAAGAAAACTATATTTTAGCACTCCGTAAAAATAATATTTTTTTCAAAAAATGCCATTACTGAAAAAAAAAAATATAGTCAAAGTTTATAAAATCTTATTAATGTAAACAGAAATGATATGGTAGTTTCCTATATTTCTTATATTTTAAAAAAATGCTACAAGTAAAATAATAATTTCATTTGTATAATATATATTCCTGCACATGAAGTCAATCTTTCTGCCCATGCATAGGCGAACGAATCCTATGTTAGATATTATCTGTCGTCGTCCCTTCTGAACCCTCTCTAGCACTCCCTCTGAAGCACTGATCTTATAGCGTCATATGTTTTGTTGTCACATGTTAATACTTTTAATTTCCATCTTTCGTTACGTTATTAAAGTAGTTATAGTTACTCTGAGTTAACTTTGCTGTTTATAATATATCCTCACTCCCTAATGGTTAAAGTTAGAATATGTATGTCCCCATTGGTGGTGTTCATATTTTACAAGTTACTCTGGAATAAAATGGATAGACAGATGCTAATCTAGTGTTAGTTTATTACCACTGCATCACCCAAGGAGAAAACTTTAAGCGCAACTTCAATGGATTTTATTGTGTAAATAATCTGAACTCAAGTGCAGCACCACAACAGCCCCTGTCCCAAAAAACCAAAAGATAAAACGTTACTCTTTTACGGAACCAACAAAATCAAAAACAAATGCAACAGAAACAAACCACTACAAACATAACTGGGTTTATTGTCTTAAATAACTCCTTAATTGTCGACGGTCCAAAAGACAAAATTTCTAATATTCTATAAATCTTGTAGGTAAGTAAAAGCTAACAGGATATCAAGAAGTTTAAGACTTTTCTAGTATATTCTTAATATTTTCATTAGAATTTAAAAGAATTTTTTATTGAGAATTTCCAGGCTTTCAAAATGCATCCTTACTTTCTAAAATGTTGACATTTCTTAACTCTTAGAGCGTACAGGAAAAATTCAAGAATAAAGTGAATATTCTATCAATATAAAAAGAAGCTCCGGTTAATCTATGAAGAGAATTAAATCGAATAAATACTGGTTTAGGAAACTTCTATTTCTGCTTAAGTAAAATTCTTCCGTTGCAAAATTCATACTATCGATCGCAAACATATTTTCTTATATTTATTTCTTTTTCAAAGAAGTTTCACTTGTTTGAAAAAAAGAGTGTTGAACTACTATGAAGTTTTTTCTAATAAACATGAAATGAAGTTTGCATTTTAAATTATTAATTTACGCAAAATGGTTTGAAAGATATCCGTAAAGAGTTTTTCTGGAGTTAAATCTTCATTAGAAATATTTCTCTAGGATTTTAACTGAAGTAAAAGAGTGGGGTTTTTTGTAATTTCTGGTTAAATTCATAACCATCAAAAAAAAGTCCAAGAAAAGGCCTATTACTTTGTATATGAGAATATGCCAATAACATTCTCAAAGTTACGTTTTAAATGTAGTTTTGATGTTTAATACTAAAATTACGTTTTGAAATTGGATTTTTAATGTGTAGTATGTTTTAAAATGCGTTAAAACATGAAATAATCTAAATATTTTGTATATATAAGTAAATCGATAATATATACATCGACTACTTACAAATACTAAATGAATATAAAATTCCTCACGCATGTACAAGTAAGTTTTACTGGTTCTGGATGCCTAGCCTTCGAGGTTATGAAACTTTATTAAAGGTCAAAATTCTTATTTTATCCTTATGATTTGACTGTCACGTCTTTTACATTGACAAAAGGAAGATGATGGACGATACACCGTGCTCTTAGTCAATTCATCGTTGAGCATGAAATCCGGCTGTGCTTTGATAGATAGTTAGTATTCAAGATGTCTTTTCCTTCAATATTGTTTCGACATTCAAAGGCGTGAGAGAAATTTACAATGGAAACAAAGGGAATTGGAAAGCTATCAGATGAAATGATAAATGCTTATATTCTGGATGAACAACTAATAGTCACCCATCCGAGTTTCTTTTCTGTCGTAATGATTACAGTATGATATTTCTTGCCCTAGAATGCATTTCATAAGAACAAATTTGCAAGAATGTTAACACTAGATACGCGACTTAAGAACAAATATCAATAATATGCATGATCTACTATACAAGTAGAAGACTAATTTCTGAAAAGTAGTTGTCAGTGAAAATTCAGATTGACTACTTGAATGCAAAAATGCAAGGTGCGTCAAGTAATTCTTTAAAATTTTAATTCCAAGTTCTTTATTACTTACAGCAAGATCTAAAAATAGCTATTAATGTGAATAAACCGAAATTTTATGTAGATTTTTAGTTAATTAATTTTTAAAATTAACTTAGACTTAAAAATATTTTTACCATGGTATTTACAAAATATACATCTAAATATAAATTATCTTCTTTGAAATGGATGAAGAACGGAAGCGCTTCACCAGTTGACAGTAAAATTAATTAGTTGAACAAGATTATAAAACTTGTATTTTGCATGAATGGATGAGGGAAATCAGATTTTTCGTACAAAAAAATGTAGTCAAATATCAACAGAGAGCTGCCGAAGTGAAACTAAAGGAGATATGTGCAACCATCTTATTTGAAGTACCTGATGCGTGATTCTTCATTTCATGCCAGCAGTATTTATTATCAGATCAAACGTTATTGATTAGAACTTTACAGAACTGGCATATCATCGGTAACCTTCATGCTGAATGGTCCCCGTGTTCGCGTATATCCTTTGATACTTTTTGTGTCCGGGGTAAGTCAAGGTTGTGAGATCAAATGGCCTTCACGATCAACGAGCTTGACTCCCTGCAAAATTTGTGGTCGGGGCTATTTAAAATACCTCGTATACCAATCTTCCTCTGCCACTTGGTGGAAATAAAAGATCCCATTCGGCTTCAGTAGGTGGAATCCACTGAGACATGAGGCACTCCAGCGTCATAGGTGTTATAAATCGCTTATTTTGGCCATATAATATATAGTGTTTATGAATATTGTCATTATCTTATTGTAATGAGTTGTCCTGATATTCCTTCTAGCCCTCTTTCTGGTAACTTTATTACATTACTTTTTTATAAGAAAAAAGATCCGATTACTTCTGACATGTTGCAGAGCTGCACATGTTTAAGAACATTTGTTCTTTTCAATGATTTTAAATTTCAAAGAATTAAGAACATCGCCCAAAAAGACTCATAAGAAAAATGTTTCATATCTCTTTGCAGGAATAAATCTGCTACTAGAAGAGTATTTCTGACATATCAATTCAATTAAATGCTGCAAAATGCTAACATTTGAGAAAGAAATTGAGTGCTACAAAATTTTGAAATTTGTATACTTTTGAATATTTTAGTAATAATACATTGTTCTTTCAAAACTTTAATTATCAATAATCCTTTATTAAACTAAATAATTTTGATTCATCCCATGAAAGTGGACGCACCGTATTGAGTTTTACTACCACAGAGACTTGATCAAGCAATGGAAACAAGCAATAAAAAAAACACCATCAAATAAAAATTCCAATGCAACGCCTAAAACGACCGCACACCTTCCATTCCACACCATAACCCACACAGATTTGAAACGAAAAACGCAAGTACTAGACAACACTTACAAAATGCCTATTTCAAATAACCTATCGCAAAGAACTGTCAGTGAGCTCTCGTCTGACAATAACCTCATACTCCTTATTAATATTGCATGTACCCTTATCGTTTTTTCGTTTTAAATCTGTATGGGGTTATAAATCTGTATGGGGCTAGAAGAAATTATTTTATTCTTTTTAGTCCGTTTTAAAAACGTGGTATATTAAAATTTTTATTTTATTTAAATAATTATTTTCTGCTTTTTAGTCGTATGTGTGTGAAATTTTGCAACCGATTTTAAACATCTTGATGAGATTAGACGGAGACATATGGCAAATTTCAGGTTTATTTCAGTTTCTCTTCACCTGATCATAAATAGAAAATTGTTATTTTCCTGAAAAATTAAGTTACATGACGCATAGACCTTCGAGATATAATGAAAAACGTACTGCGCATGCGCAAAGATATGGCTAAAATATGGGGTGCTTCGATGATCCCACGGGCCATCCATATACCCAAAAACCAAGTCTGTAATGTTAATAGTTTTCGAGGTATAATGAAAAACATACTGCGCATGCGTCATTCAAAATATGAAATGACACAAACAGACAGACAAGAAAGCGAATTAATATTGCATTGTCATCTAGTTTTGAGTTATGTTTAAAGCTTCAAGTCTCCAGCTCATCAAGGAAGTTAGTTTAAAATTCATTGCAAAATTTGCACCGAACAGACAGACAAGAAAGCGAGTTAATAAAAACGTGGTAAAAATTCTGCTGTTTAGTAAAATTGTTTTTAAATTTTTTTTAGTTAAAGTTATTGTATCTTTAGCTGAGATTTCTCATAAAACTAATAATTTTTTTAAATCAAATATTGGTTACAAGAGGCCAATAACAAATGGTTTTTGTCTTTAATTGCTCAAAATCCCAGAAAAAAATATCAGCAAATATGTTGGAAAAAAAGAAAAAACTAATTTTAAAAATAATCCTAGGAGGCGCTGCAGTTCTTCAGCTCAAAAGCCACTCCCCCCCCCACACACACACACACTGCCTCCGATACTACAAAGCATAATAAATTATTGTTAAACTTTTTTTCAAGAAATAATTATTTATAAATAAATTTTAGGATTTTTCTTGATTGTTTCGTGAATATAGAGTTTTAGATAACTTCCGGAAAAAACGCAGGAACGGTTAATTAACTGCCTGGAAAAGTATTTGTTTTAGAAGCAAACATGAAATCAAGTATCAGTGACAGAAGAAAATACAAAGAATCGGTAAGAAAATCAAAAGAAATTGGACCCTTCAGATGCCAGTTGAGTTATGAACACAGATAGTGTAATGAGAAAAAAATATATAATATTATGCTAAATTTATATGCAGCATTTATGGTTTAAGTTTCGCGTGTGAATTGTGCGCAGTAGTTAATGTTAACCCTTTGTATATTGCTAATATAATAGTCCAGATCTGTCTCTCGCTGATCCGGTAACGCTCTGACATCACCAACAATAAAATTCTTGCCATAGCACTGCGAGACGGTAAACAGCATTATTTCATTGTTAAAGCACCTAAATTTCAGTAATTTTAAAATTTAAAAAGTAATTGTCGTTCTAATTTCAAACTTAAGAGCTTTAAATTAGTGAAATAAAATTTGCTATCGATTGATATAAAATTTACCCCGCTATGATCAATAGTTCCCGAGAAATTTTAAATTATATTAATCATATATTTCAAATTAATTTCCGTTTTTTAATAGAAAGTAGAAAATAACGTCAATGGTATATCATGCGCGTGATATAGTTTGGACGCCACGATGCATCTGATTATTTAATGCAATCGTGATGATATAATTTGATAATATTTTTTGGCAACGTTAAAATTTACACAAAGACATCTGAAGTACAAGGAAAATTGTTAAAAAACGATAACGTTTTAACGATAACAATAATTCCTGTTTGTATACTTCATATTCAAAAGATGACGATAACAATAATTCCGGCCATAAGAATACTTCCTTTTTGTATACTGCGTATAGTAAAAAGTCATTCATAACTCTTAAGAATATGTAAACTCATTTAGTCGAGTCTGTATTAAAGTTATAGTTCAGAATATTCATCGTATACCGGCCCCATTTTTCATTTTTACATCTGAAATAATTTTCCTATCAATGTCGGCTGAAATGAAGATGTCAATAACATTAATTCAATGATGAGTACCCAAGTATTTTAGAATCATTGGTACTCCTGTGAAATGATGTCCATTAAATATTTTCGATAATTAGAAAACATGCTTTTCAATTTCATTATCGAAATTTTTAAAATAGATAAACTAAAAAACACTGAAAGTGAACTGCTCTTCCAAAGAAATCTGGCTTTCAATACCTTTCAACATAAATGAATTTCAGCGCCTTATCTTAGAGTATGAAGCGTTGCTATAGCAACATATATCGGAATTCCTTTCACATAACTCCGTCTGTCGTATCAGAAAATATTCTAAGGTAAAAAGTTTAAAGTTGACACATTATTGACATTTGTTTATTTAGTGGTCTACTGAATATTGAATTTTGTTACTTTCTTTTAGTTATGCAATTATCGATAGCTAGAAAATAAAGAATGGACAAGCGAAACACGTCTGTGTTTGACAAATCTCGAACATTGTTGAAAAATACGAGATTTAATTCATTAGATACTAACTAGTTCACTCGCTGACACCAGAAGATAAATTATTTAATTATTGATGGATGTTTGGTTTTGCTTACTATTCTTTTTAATACGTTATACGTATTTCCAAATCTTCAGAACAAAATGTTCTTATTAAAATACAGAAAAATAATGACACAAATAAAAAAGTTGAAGTCAAACACATTTTCGATGTCATGTATTTAATAATAATGGAATTTTTGCGGTCAGCCAATTAAACAAAAACTGCCCGTCGATAATGAGATTTTGTGAACCATATTTGCTAAGGACAGTTCACGATTCTGAAAGGATATTAAAGTTACTTTTTCTGTCACATTTACATTTATTTGTTAAGAAAACTACTTATCCATCAGTGCCTCTTGAATCCAGCTTCACGATTGATTCACTGAATTAGAGTCAAGTTTTAAAGACTTTTTTTATTTCCCACTCTGACCCAGCTTACCCTAAGAGTGTAGACCTTGACACAAATTGGCGGGAAATATTTTTAGCCTTTTTTCTATTGCCCACGACAACCCTGCTTACCAAAAGGGTGTAAAGCATGTCACGAGTCGGCGGTAAGAAAAATTCCAATACAAATATTAAAGTAATACAATACAATATAATACAAATATAGGTAATACAATACAAAAAATATGATACAAAAAATATTTAATGCAATACAAAACAATACAATGTAAAAAATAGGTAATACAATACAAAACAATATAAGTAAAATAATACAATAAAAGTAATACAATACAAATGTGAATATAAATATAATAAAATACAAACAACAAGCATAATAAGTAATTACGAACATAAATAATAAATAAATACAAATAAACGTAATGAATAAGAAACATACTTAAAATAAACAAAAAATTAATAAAATGTAATAAATAGCAGATAAAATGTAAAAAAAAACGAAGTCTGAGATACAATTTGGAAAAGAGAGACAGGAAAAAATCTAAAAAAACAATTTTGAAAAAGAAAAGAAACAACGACAAAATAATTTCTATAACACAACTAGGATTTTAAAAAACGAATTATGTAACATAATTTAGAAGAGGAAAAAGAAGTCTTTGTAACCTTGTGGATTTGAAATGAAGTGAGATGGAGAGGACGACACCAGAGCTAGCATCCCCATTCTAAACATTCACGCCGGAACAGAAGCAGAGCTTTTGCCCAGCGTCAGCCCCAGATGTGCATAAAACGGCAGCTCTTCTGCAAAAATAGCTCACCATTTCGCGACCCTCCCTGAGATTGAGACCTGAGACTCCCCACCAGTCCACCATGTCTCATATCAGCTTTACGATTAAACTTAATTACGTAATTATACAATTCGCTGAGTGGTTCATATTTTTAAGAAATGTCGCCATTATCCTTTTTCCGATGATCATTACCTATAATAATTACGCATAAGTGACCACTTATCCAAATTAGCAGAAAGAGCTTCGAAATGCCTGGTAAACTTTAGAACAAAAAAAGTACTGCGTTACATGTTAAATGATCGTTAATGTTGTATTTTAGGACTTAGCAATTTGGTGAAGGCTATTGTCAAAAGCGATTTTTTATTTTGTTTAACCTTGAAAATCTAATAATATTATTTTGGACAATCTGGAAATTACCTTATGGCAGTATGACTTGCTTTTGAAATTTAAATTTTAGCTCAAAAAATATTCGAATTTATTGTAACTTTTAGTTTTTTTAAGAGGTACGAATTAAATGATTTTCTTATAACTTGTTCATAATATCTTCTATGATTTTTTATTTAAAAATTAAAAATCAATTTACAAATATCATTCCGTCATTTTTTTATAAATACTTCTTAAAATATTTACTATTAAAGAGGCTTAAAAATATATATAACAGCGAAAGTCTTCCTGACCATTGACGTTTACAGAACAATTCCTCATTAGAAAACCGTTCAAATCATATAAATTATGCTCATATTTTTTATGATAATACGGGGGGGGGGGGGAATAGCGCTCATGTGTTTTAAGACTTAGACTTGAAAATAAATCTTCCGCTATATACATCTTATTCAAAATGATGAGACTATTGTTTCTATAGCCACTATCTAAACTAAGAATTTATATTTCTTGAAAAACAAGTAAGAGGTACTAATTTAAATAAAATAATAATTACGAATTTTGTAAAAGAACATAATGAGTTCCTACCTATATAATTAAAATAATTTGTAAAAAAACCTTCACCGAGTTCGCCAGTCTCAACCACTCGACCGATTTTGACAATTTTTTTCATTTGAAAGGTTATGACGTATAGATATGCCATCATTGGTCACCTGCCCCCACCCCCCATTTTTGAACGAAATAGAAAAAAAACACTTCTCCACCATATATTCTCTATATGTTTTGTCGAAATCCATCGGGTGGTTGTTGCTAGCGAACTGTCCAAAGGTTTTTCCCCATAAAGAATGTATAGTATGAAATAGCTTTTTCGATTTCGTTCGAAAATGGGGGGTGGGGGACAGGCGACTCTTGGTGACATATTTAGACGTCATAAGCTTTAATATGAAAAAAAAAATTGTCGAAATCGGTTAGGTGGTTGGGAGTGGGGAACTTCTACAAGGTTTACCCATAGATAATGAACAGAGGAGAAGTGTTTTTTTTTATTTCGTTAAATCATAACCTTTCAAAAGAAAGAAAATGCCGAAACTGGTCTGGTGGTTGGGGCTGGCGAATCTCTGAGGGTTTTACCATATTATTTTAAATATATAGATACCAGTAGTTCCATCACAATGGCGTGTCAAAAATATTGTAAATTACCTATTGTAGGTGATGTAAACTGTTTAGATAGGGCGATTTCATTCTCTATTTATGGATCTGAAGACTTTTATGCCGAAATTCGTGACAAATTTATACAAAACATTACAACTAGATGAGGTCTGTTCCACTGATCTTCATGCTGAACTGAAAAAAGTAGTGGCTGATTTCCTCGAAGCAGCTGTTCACTGCTTCGAGGAAAGATTAATTAATTTTGATACCAACCAAGCTGGATTTGCGTAATTTACTGTTAGCTTTTATAGTGTGAATAGCGTATTTGAAAACTATTCTTAAAATCTACTGTCTAACTAAGTAGTATTACTTTAATTTCTTATAATTGGTTAATTTCAAATATTTTTTTCTTTTGTTCCAGATAAAAATAAGTAAATATAGTATATGTTCGCAATATCCGATTTAAACAAATGTAAAAAATCATCACTTTTAATAAAATATTTTTTTATATTGCCATATTGCTGAGTTACTTCAAAAACAATAAGATGTACTATTTTATTTATAACTTCTAACCTAATAAGAAAATATAAATAACCTAAATAAAGAAACAGCAAATTATTTTCCTTTAAACAAAGAAATACAGAAAGTTTAAAATTATATCTTCTGAAATGTTAACTTGGATATAACAAAAATACTTTCTTATCTGGATTTTTTTTGTAATTGTTCAATTTAGATGTTATATTTGGTTCACAAAACACAATTTCCAGTAAATTTACGCCTTGTACAAAATGCGTTCTTAAACTTTCATAATGAGAAATACACTTTTAACCAGTTTTTATGAATAATGCTCCTTATACACTTCTTTTCCGTTTATTCTCGTATCTGTCTCCCTTTTTGATAAATATACGGACCTCAAAGAAATAAATTGTTTTTAAGATATAGTTACCAAAATAAGTACAAAATAGCCAAAATAATCACTTTTTTTCTATTGATAACTTCAAATCTTTTATTTCATAAGCATGGAAATTCTTTTACTTAACTAATAAAGTCCTTTTGAATGAGAATCATGCATAAAAATTTTTATGTTTCTGATAAGTCTACGGTTTACTGTAGTATAAAACTCTTTAGAAATGTTAACACACAATATTTAAACATATTTCTTAACTAAAAGCATGCTTCTAAAGTAAACGGTTAAAATATGATGAAACCCTCTTGAGAAAAGATTTGAGAATATTTCTAACTTCTAGGAAATAATTCTAAAGATAGCTTTTTTTATCAAAATTATTTTTCAATAAGTTGCACTCTTTCAGCAAATGTTTAATGTATTAATAATTTTCCTAAAAAAGGCAAGTTTATAAATAACACATTTAGTTACTCTAGGGAAAAATCTTTGTTTAAGCAACAAAAATAGCTCGATACGCAATGTGTGCAGTAGTAACTAGTAAATTTTATCTCGTAAGATCTAAGAAATTAAACAAAACTTTTTCATTTTCCACTTTCAGAGTCTTCTCTTTACAATAAGTTCAATGAAAAGTGATCTTAAAAACACACACTTATTTTGAACTAGAAAGTAGAGTTGTAACAGATGTTTATCCGGCAGATCCGTTAAGAGATCCGGCGTTGTTGAACCGGAAAAATGATTTCTTGTCTTTTCTTTGTAAAATGTAAATATTCTGTAAATAATCACTTAATCATCATTAAATAATTACTTATCATTTCATGGAGCCATCTTCATTTCAACCTGAAAAGTCTTTTTTCTGTGAATAAAAAGTAATGACTCGCTCAGTATTCGCTAATAATAGAGCGGAGCCGTTATAGAGTTTTTCAATTTAATTATTTTCAACTTTCTAGTTTTCCAATTATAATTCATTATTATAAATATTACAGAACCTTCAAATATTTTTTTTCAAATTCACTAACAGGTGGCACCACCGGTAGGAAATCAAAATTTAATTAAATTAGTCAATTAACTACTAATTATATTCTGAAAATGTTGAGATAGCGTATTGTGACCGAAAATACATACGTGTGAAAATTTTGAAACTCCAGCACATCAGGAAGCGAGTAAAAAATTGTTTACAAAATTCTATCTTTACAAACATGAAACAAGTCAAGTTAAAATAAAAAGTTTCCTTTTATGCCCATCCTTTCTACGAAGAAAATATAACCCGAAGGAGACGGCACAATATTTCGAAATGAATACGAAAGGTGTTCATTTCTGAAAATGTCGATTAAGCTGAAGACTTTTTCTGCAACAGGCTACCAAGTAAATGATTTTATGCAGTATTACTAGCCACAGCTTTGTGAGCATTAATGGTTTGTTGCTCAGTTATTAGTTTACTTTTGTTCATACATGCCTTCACAGCTGATGGCAGCTTTGACTTCTCATACAACGATCATGTAATGTTCCAAAGTGTTCGTATCTCTTTTTTATCTATTTTTTGTCCTTTTGTGACTACACTAGCAATAATTCAAGCAGCCGATTAATTTGACGTTCAACAGAATTCTAAAATATTAACGTTCAACATAGCTGGTAACAAAAAAATTGAAGACCGTTTACATTAAGTCAGTGTATGATAAGAATTTGAATTTGTGCAAGAAGCGAGTCAGCGTTGCTCTCACTTTATTATTGCCAGAAGTTACTTCGATCCAATAAATGAATCCGTTGACATGCAACCTTAATTGTTTTTTATGTGTATCTTCTGATCGAAAATATCAAATTTGGTTTCAGATGGATAATAATTTCTTGTTGCTTCTTTTTTTGTAAAAGAGAGTGTTTTTTCTACTTTAAGATAATAAAAAATAATGCGTGCTTCTGTATTTCCCAATAACCAAGCATTTGAAAATTAATATTATTAATCATGATTTATATTTTAAGGAAATAATTCTTAAAAGAAAAACATTTACTTTGTATGCACACATGAATTTGTTTTTTGTTAGGTAATTAATTGATAAAAGAAAATAGCTTGTGCCGTTACACCGCCAAAGGTCTTCAACATGAAGCTAGTTTCGAAACTCATTACGTTCCACGCTGACAAAACGATAGGTTTTATGCGCAAGATAAGATCCACTTCCGTTTTAAAACCAACATCTTTCAGCAACATTTGCACGTAATTTACATCCGCATTCAGCAGAATATTTCTTATAGACTCCATCTCTATGGGAATTTGTGCTCCGATTACGGAAACTCCCGTAATCATAGTGCTCGAGCCTATAAAAAAGAGCGCAGTCTTAATGGCGAAAGTGAGTTTTCCACTCTTTTGTGCAACTATGTTCAAAACGTCAAACGATAGGGAGAAGATATTTTCCAACATGCAGAAGAATATAATTGGTGAGAAGATTCTATGAAAGTTTTCAATGCATTGTATGATCTCGCAGTACTTAGTTATGAGGGTGCGTACCTTGAAACGGGAGGGTTGGGCGACAAGGCTTTCTGCAGTTTTCTTACAATTCCTCAAGACATGTACAAACAAACAGCAAGTGGATGAGTATGTTATGGCAATAACTGATGGCAGACCGTTAAAGTACAGCCAAGTCGTAACTGCGTCAATGTATGACAACAGAGATTGTTCTTGATTCACACCTCTATTGAGCCACACCATAAAAGAGAGTAACTGCACATATATTATCTCTGTCAGAAGTGTGATATTGATGAACTTTTTGAAGTTTCTCCTAAATTTCGGATAGACAATTCTGAAGATAGTCAACTGTGAGAAAAATTTCTGTATGTGATATCTCTTGCAGAATATAGATATCCACAAAAATACAGGATTAATTAAAAGTGTTGAAACTGCTACCACTCTGAAGTTGAAAGAGGTAGATTTTTGCCAGGTCTTAAGCAAGCAATAGGAGAAATTTACAAAAAATAAAAAGGGAAAAATATATTTTCTCATGGCGTAGGTCACGAACTTGCACTCCCTTTGCTTTGATGTCCCAAAAACATTTATTCCCATGACAGTCCAAGCAACCCATAGCCATCCGTAATGCGGTACCTCGGAAATTTTATCGAATAGTGGACTAGAAACTATACGTTTGAAACTCGAGTGATTTCTCTTCTTCTGATATGTTTTTCGGAAGTCAGAGTAAGGCATTTTTCAGTTATTCAAATTAGTCACTGAAAACTCACTGGCGGACCAGCTAAATTAGATATGGTCGGAACTCGATTCTAAATTAATGAAATACAGAAGAGTGTTCCAAAAATGCTATAGGGATGCTGTGGACAGGTAATAAGGTTTTGGCTTTATAATAAAGGATTCACAGGTTCAACTAAAAATCTGTCTTGTATCTGGGCCACATGTACACTAAATCTGCCGTTGAAGGTCAGACGTCCTCTCATTATGTGGAGAAGAGTGTGTGGTGTCGTCAGTCAGCTGACCGTCCACGTCATCTAACAAAATTAAAGCGTCCATCTCAAAAGCCCCTCATGTGGCTTCAAAATCGGACATAAATTTAATAAAATTAAGCTAAAAGGCTAATTGTATATTGGCAGCTTTCTGCTCCATTGTGTTCCAATCCACTTATGTTTCAATCGATAAGTTTGCATTTCTATAAATGATCATTACCGAAAAAGGTCAGACTATAAGATCTTTTTTGCACGTTTTCCTAATTTTTTGTGATTACCCTTTAAACATTTTCCAAACAAAATCAATTTCTGCACTGTCATGCACACCCCACTTTGATTTAGCGAGTTAATATTTTTACTACTGACAAGCTTATTTTCTCTTAAAAAATCGGCTTCGTTCAAATCTGGCAGAAAGCTTGGTAACAAAAGAACTATTACAGCTTTCCAAGTTTTCTTTTGATTCCATGCTTCATTGATCTAACATCTTTTAAAAGCATTCAGTCATTTATAGGGAATTGATTGATTGGCATTAATTTTAAGAGAACTTCTTTTAAAGATATTTGAGGATGTTCGTAAGAAAAGGAAAGGAGCCAGACAGCCTTGATTTAGTTTTAAAAAAGGAATACAAAAGTGTTTATTTGATTTAATTATCTATTCTTATTGAACTTCAATGTTTGCTCAGATATAGGCTTCGATATCAGTGAAAGAAAATTGTTATTAAGTTTATGAAGTATCAATTCTGAGATATGATCAATACGATCGAAACGACGGCACGTGTAGCCTGTGTGATATACCGTTGATACAAATGCAAACTATCGAATGTGCAATGGTTAGAAATTTTGCATTTGTATCGACGATACATGTTTCAAACCTGAAAGAAAATATCACTCTGAGAACAAATTCATGGTAGAGATGGAGGGACGTACATATTATCTGATGAATAGGCCGTAAATACCATTATTAAACCTCTAAGGTGCAGAAATAGCTATTTCCATTTTTCATATTCAGTTTAAATGCAGAATTCGTTTTTGTGTATGTAGTTTTTTTAAAATTCCAAGAATAAAATGTTCTTAAGATTTTAGAGATTTAATTAACCTTCCGACTGGAATAGCGATCATTATTGTCGCTTAAGTACATGGTTTGAGAGTTAAATAAGAATTCGGTTTTAAAAGCAAACTTTTCAGACTTCAAAGCCATTGGTTCAAAACTGGGTGCTTAGAAGGTTGAAAAGAAATGAAAAACAAAAAAAATTGAAGTCAGTCAGTTCTACTCAAGTCGAGTTAGTTCGGCAAAAACCGGTACGGTCTCAGTTAATCCGGACCATCAATTTCCCTTTCTGTTGACTAATATCATAACGAATTTAATAACATTCAAAAAAATTACATTAAAGAATTAAGAATATTCATTAAAAATAAGGTCACTACTTTCTATACTATAATGTGATGAGTGACTGCTGAGATCATATACCTCAGTCATCCAATCACAAGCATTCTGTTTTCTCACAAAGGGCAAATATTGCGTACGCAAAACAAAACTTTAAGCTTCCTCCTGTATTGTGTTCAAAATTTTTCTTCCGATCGTTGTTTACAAGAAAGTTATAGCCATTTGTAATCGGTTCAATTGTTTTAAATAACCCTGTATCTGGGACGCGCCACGGTCTGGTAAAATGGTTTACTCACGGTTTTGTCGTGTCAGGAGGTCCAGGTTCATTTCCCGGATAAAGCTTAAATGTTCTCTGGAAGTCAAAAGTTCGAGTTCCATCCTTAAAAAACGAAGCGATCACCTTTTCTCTGCGTTTGCCTTCCTTTGATCAGTTCGGTAAGTTGAAATTGAATAGTCTCCATAAGTAGTAGTACATATGTAGAATTAATAATTAGATCTTAACTATTGCCACATTAACAAATAAGAATAAATGCTTTACGTCAATTAATAGCATAATATTTTTGCAATGCCTAGTTGAAAACTGAAGTTTTCTAAAAAGAAAGGAAATTTTTTTAACTATTGCCAATAAAGTGGCGCATAATTTTGAATATCATTTACAATAACTTTAAAAAAATTAATTGAATAAATAAGCAAAAATTTCTTGTTCACGCTATGACGCACCCCTAGGGCTAGCCAAGAAGAGAACTTCCTCCCACCCCCAATGAAAGACTTTCGGTGAATGAAAGGGGAATAGGAAGGAGGATAGCAGACGTGAAGGAGTCGAGTGAATGACCACCAGAGATCCGAAAAGGTTGAGGACGAAAAAGGAGCGGGATATGATCGAGGCCGTGCGCGAAAAGTAAACAAACAATTCGCGCATGGCCTCGATATGATGGCTTTGAAAATTTCTTTTTTGTAAATAGTTAATAAAGTTTATACCTAGCGTTATTGTAACCAAGAAAATTAAACTACATTAGAGCAGTGCAGATATATATAATCCCGTTTTTTTATTACTATTATTTATTTTTGTTTGTTTGTTTGTTTACTGAGATCAGTTAAATAACAGGATTTACACAAAAATGTCACAGTGTATTCCAACCCATAACATCAGTTTTAAAAGAAGAGAATTTCTAGCGCTGAGCCAATCAATAAGTTATTTCTTAAATGCGATATTATGATGATTATTGTCAATGAACATGAAATACATTTTTAAAATATAGTGTTCTTCCTTCGACTTTCTCAAATGCTTAAAAATTTAGTGCACTTTGTGTTAAGTTACGTTGTATAATGAAGAAAATCGAGTATTCATTTTGGAAATCTTAGGTCAAAGCATTGGGTATATAATAGGAATATACAATTTCGGTGTCAAAACCACATACATCATCATTTAGGTAACTTTTTTGAGTTTTTACATCATCGCGTTTACATCTGCAGGTGCAGAGAGACCAGCAGACAGCCAGCCTCTTGGCGGGTTTGTTATAAAACTTGAGACAAATCCACAAGTTTGGTGATAAAAACATTTGTCTGATTTCATCCATGTAGATCTTTGCATTTTTGAGTTATCGTACTCTGATGCTCTAAGACGAACAGACAAACAGACTTCTTGAAGACGGATTTCGTCCAAAATTTGATAAAAATCTGCAATTTTATTTTAAAGACCTCATATTAAATTTTACCCATCTAGATTGTTGCGTTTTCGAACTAATCGTGTTCAGAGACAGATAGACCTATAGACAGACGTATTTCAAAAAATGTTTTTGTTTCAGACTTTGGGACTATTAAAACATAGTAACAACAAAGAACTTCAAGCTCGCTGAATCCTCACAAATCGTGAGCTGCTGGCATAAAGCAGAATATATCTCGGCTCATATATAAATTTCCCAGATATAAAGAATGATACATGTACTATTATAAAGTTGGTAGTAATAATTTTGCTGAAAACTTCAATTAAAAAATATACATATAAATGTATGGGTGCGCAACACAAGATTTGGACATAGCTGTACGATGATAGATCTTTGAAACAGCCATTAGCATCCATATGGAAACCATCGTCGTAGTGGAAACGAATACCCACCAAAACGTTACATAAAAAAATCGAAAATTACCGATAATTTTAGTTTCTGCATTAGTTTTGACACCTCGATGTTTCTATACAATCCATTTCCATCACAAACCACGCCTTACGACCTCTGGGAAATGGTACAAATGGATATTAAGCGTTGAGAACATCCGTAATTCTGATCCAACTGCTGGACAAACTGTTATCCGTAATGCTGTCATCAGTTTCTGTATCGAAGTGCTATAAACTATTCAGACGTAGATTGATCGTGATGCTCTCAAGGGATGATACTTTATCCAGTATCCGCTTTAGCTAATATTAGGCATTGTGATTGTGGGCATGGAGTAGATAATGAACATTCAGTAGAGTCCAGGATATTCCATTATCTGATATTCCGCTTAAACGGAAATCGCTCTGAATAAATTAAAATCGTGAATCTAAAAATGTTGTCTATAGTTTTCACTGTCGTGATATGAAGCTATTGTTCGGCTCGTGTTTGTTTCGCTATTGGAAAGGCGTCAAAGTTAAGTGAACGGTTAGCAATGCTGGAGACTCCAAACCAAATGGACCACTGGAGTAATGAATGTCACTATTAATCTTTCGTTAATTTTTCTGCATATTTTTGTGTTTTAATCACCAAAGTATAATTGTGTCTATGTATTAGTGTAATTAAGGTGTTCAATGCTAGTCTTGAATGAACATCTTCCATTAGCGGCGTTGAAGGATGTCGCTGCTAATTTGACACTTCTCTTTCGTCTTGTTATTGCTAGGGGTGGCATATATTTTGAGAACGTTGCCTTGTGATTTCTAACAGTTTCCTGATGATTCACAGTATTTGGAAATGGATCTCCACCTATCAGAGAAATTTGGTATTAATGAAAGGAAGGGGACTAACAAAAATCCCTGGCCCCACTTATAAATTTCCATCAAGTATAACTTAAATAACTCTCATAGTTTACTTCCTATTCCATTTTTAAAACTATCAGTCCTTTTCTGGATACTCTGCATTATTATGTTCCCTTTTTGATATTATTATGGGATAGAGAGTTGGTGGTGTCCACAAAATTGTTTGGGCAACAAATAAAGAAATGTAACTTCTTCAAGTTAGCAGTTCATGAGACAACCTGCTAAACGAGTAAATTGAGATCCGCTTCTATCTTCAAATAACAGTGTTGTTTTCGGTAGATGGACAGGGGAGGATCTACAAAAATGCTTGAAGAACTGCAGCTTCTTTAAATTTAACGGCGCATCGGAATTCTTACCAACCGAGTGCTTGAGGAGGACATGGAAATTTATTTGCAATTATTTCCAATTTGGTATTTTAATGTACAGTATATTAAGGATACGGGGACATTGATGCGCTTTTTTTTGGAAAGCTAAAAAATTATTTTTCCATCGGTAATGATTAGAACCAATGCACTATGGTTATACATTTGTTTATCTAATATAGGATTTCAGTCGAGTTTTGGTCATAAATGACATAATAAGATACTTATTGCACTTTTTTTCCTAAAAATGGATTTGTATCAATCCGCCCCATCTAGGGGTACATTGATACACACAGAAATATCGAAAATATTGATGATTAATAAGTGTGGGTTTAAAGCAAAATTTCTTTTATCAATAAACTGTATTCCATTTTTGGAAATTTTAATTAATTATAAATTAAGAGAAATTTCCCCGTCCTTCCTTAAGGACTTACAAAAATAATATAGCACAAAAAAATTATCCTTTCGATGATATTAATTAAGTTTCCGTACAATTTTTCTCTCCAATTTTAATAAATTCATTAAAAAAATTTGAAACTTAATACTTTGCATTTTTGCAATGAAATTCAAACCGTTTTGAATGTTTAAACAAATACTTAATAACGTGTTTCTCTTAGATAGTTAATTTTTATGTTTTTTGCATTTCTGAAGACGATTTTGCTGTTAAGGCGCATTGATATACACAGAAGACGCGTATCAATGTGCCTCGGAGTCAATTGTATCAATCAGCCCCAAAAGACTTTTTTACTTAAAGCAAGTGGCCACTCAAAATCAAAGCTAAACAACCTCAAAACTTAATATAGTTCAGAAAAATAAATGTTTTTTCCTTCTTTTGTAGTAGATTCCCTGGCAGGAAAACGTAACTAGTTAAAGAAATCTCATAACACTCACTTAGAGTAAAATTTACTTAGGCGAGAAGATAAGCGGTTTCATTCATTTGTAAATTAACTTTTGACTGAACATTGCCGAAAAATATAACCTGTGAGAAGGGGTACAGTGAGGGGATGTGAACATCTTGAGTCATTCCAATCACCAAAATTTATGGACTGTATCAATGTTCCCGCGTATCAATTTACCCCAACTCCCCCTATCCCATGACTCTCGGCTATTCAGTGTATATTGTAGTGACGATTCAATTCAACTTCGGAAACAATACGCAAAGAATATTCACATGTATGTAATAATTTTACTTTTTCATCTCAATTCATCAACTATCAATAACTTTTCCCCGTCGCTTTATGCTTAGTATGTTTTGTATATATATTTTTATCGGTAGCGTACAGTTTCGATTGTAAAATCAAGCAAACATTATATTCGGTGTTTGTATTGTGATGTAAACTTTTTTATATATATATTTTAAATAAATAATAGAAAAACAAAAATTAAAAAATATAAAAGAAGCAGAGGAAGTAAACAATAATAGTATTGATAACAATACATCTTAATGCGCTCTCAACGCAGCAACATCAAGTGATTTCGTCATCAAAATTTTCCTAAAATTAATCAACAAAAACTATAGTATTAAATTACAAAAATTCTTTAATATTTAAATTAATTAAAACACATAAAATAAAAAACATAAAAAACATAAAATAATTATTTCCATGTTTACACATTCCACTAACAGAGAACCCTCACGGTTCCAAGTTTGGGCGTATACTGCTGTGAAAAGAAAAAAGGATGATACCATCTGTTAAAACGCGTATATAATTTAGAGACAAACTCTTTACATAATTGAAAAACGTTATTCCAGAATATTTTTGGCAGTGGCTTATAGATGATAGCTTGATAAATTACAATTCGATTATCACCACTCAGTCGTAGATTTTGTTCTTCGATTGATTTTTTAAATTATCATATAGATGCGCACAACATGACTGTCCGCATCATACCGAAATTAAGTGCCGACCAAAATTCATGCTGGCATTGAAAATCGCGAATATTAATTTCATTTTTTTAATTATTCATTATTTATATTTGTGAAGCAACGATGCAAATCTACATCTTTTTATCTCGTTTTGTAAGTTTCCGCCTGCTTTAATCGGCCTTCTGCATTATCCAGATTAGTCATTCATCAAATCATCAGCTCTACGAACGTTTTTTCAGAACAATAACCTAAAACAATATATCATACATAAATCTAAAAATATTTCATCAAAGTAATGCATCAATCTAAAATAATTGTTTTAATAAGTAAAAGTGGTAAAATTCTTATAAGCAAATTTCATTCTTTACAAAAAATGTTAATATTTAATGAAGTCAAAATTTTCAAGTTGATTTTCGGAAAAAAAAATTCTACTCAAAAACATTTTGCTAATATTCTTAAGTAACAGATCCGATTCTAATAAAAATTTAATTATTATGCTTTCATGGTAATGAAAAAGCAATATAATGAAGATTAATTACAAAATGTATTTAAAAGATAAAAAAAATTAGCAAAATTATCAAGAGATTTCGAACGGCTGGGCATTTAAATTTATATCATAGAGGCTTTTAGGTTGTTCTTCCAATAAGGATACTTAATAAATAAATTGGGTTAACATGTGGGATAGATACAGCATGGTTTATTTCAGAATTAACTAGATTACATTCCCTTTACTTTGCATGAAAAGTACTCGATCGTCTATAGACAGGAAAATCTAATATTCGGAAAATCACTAATTTCCTTTGATAATAAATCTTTTTGATAAAGCTTTTAAAAAATAACAAATATGTATCCAGAACAGATGTGTAATTGCTGGGTAACGCTTGTTAAGTTGAAATTTTATGACAATAAATATTCAAAGAAAAAACTAATGGCATAAATGTTTATTCTAACCAAGAAAATATCCCAAAATCTTCAATGTAGAAGAAAAAAAGAAATTTACTTTTCTTCTGTTGTTCCTACAATGTACATTGCAGAAAATAATTAACTTTACTGTACCAAGAATCTTTAATGTACCTCTAATATTAATTATAACACAAAAACATATAGAAAACTCTAATTTGACTTAACTGAATTCATACTAACTCACAAAAACATTAAAGGAAACTTTAATGGAAGAGTTCACCTTAATATTTAAAGCGTGTTTCTAATATGATCTTCCCTCACTCCCATTCCATTCTCGGCTTCGGTATCAGAAGATTCCAGGTTCGAAACCCTATTCCACCAAAGATTCCCCAAGCATGTGGGCCTGGCGCCCACATACGATGAGGGAGAGGGGATAGAGACGTCAAAGGTCAAACGTTCTCCCGTTGATGCGGTATGGATAACGCTTGAAGTGTCGTCTTCGACAAATGACCATGGATAAAAACATTACGAAGTCCGCCCTAAATAACCCTTGTGGATCTTCTATGTCACGTTAATGTAATTAATTGAATTAAACTCTTTTTTTAAAAATAAGCTGTCTGGATGTTTTCTCTTGAATTGTATATCTGAGAAATACGAGGTTTAGGGATTTTTAGCAACAGAGACTGTTATCCCCTAATTCAAAAAAATATTTTTTTTCAAAATTCGTTTCAATCTGCTTAAAAATGAAGTAAAATTACCATAAGTAGATGGACTAGAAAAATTGCCGATCCAATTCGGTTAAGAGAAAAAAAATGGCGTCCTCCTAGAAGGGCGAGCATATTCTTTCGGCTGGATGTTTTTAAATTAATATTCTACAAATGCAACAATGGTCTGACGGCAGGGTTTCAAAATCGCCGAAAAAAGACAAAGAATTCTACGAGCCGATTGCGTACAGTATTGTAACAAAAATCGTTCTGTGGGTGTATGGTGTAAACAGTGCAACACGCAGGATAATGGAGAATGAAGGTTTATTCACTAATATGCAGGAAAACACATAGTACAGGGAACAATAGATCTTGCACAGATTAGTAACGTAAACAGACAACAATTCACAGGTAATAACAGTTCAGTACTTTGAGATTTAGCAACACAAACAGTCAGCAAATCACTAATAACGACAATAGCAGCACTTTAAATAGCTCTCAGCTCACCAACTTTCTAGCTCGCACTGCAGACGAAACTCTAAATTTGTTCCAGTCGATGAACTCTGCTCTGCGATCCAATTGCTGTTCTTTTATAGTCTCCCCGACGGGCCGTGACGTCACATGAAATCATTTTGTACATTCAAGCGTATCTCCTCTCTTAATAGAAATATCGAGAAAAGATCGCATTTTCTGGAATCTTCGATTTGTCTCCAAGGCCGCCAAATTTGTCACCAAGGTCAGAAGTCCGGGCCTGGATGCTGCCAATCATCCCATACTTACCCCTGTAAAACTCTCTTTCCAACCATAAGACTAACATTGCTGGGAAACGACTTTCCATGTTCGTAACAGTATATTGGGCTGGCGAAAATTAAATCTAGTCGAGAGTCAAACGTCCCCAGATAACATCATATGAAATATAGAAGAACAGAAAGCTATCACAAATATCGTCATTATCGCTTATCATGAATCAATCTAATGAGATCTTACCCAAACGTCTTTCATGCAACTTTAAAATTAAACAGTTATATAATAAACCTATCTCTATAATTTTCGAATCAAATGTTTATGTAGAATAAACGCATATAAACTGACTCCGTCTTTTTTTTAAACAAAAAGAAATAAAAAAATGCATATTTAAATGCAAAAGACTTGGATGCCATTTAATATCCCGTGATGCTCTCTTCTGGCTTAAATTAAATATTTCGAGCTTTAAATTCAGAATGTTTTAGATTGAATTACGACTTCAAATGATTAATGTTTCTCAGTTAAAGATAAATTAAAATCTTTCCTTTTAACTAATCATGTAATATTAAGCAATTCGATTCGCTATATGTCTTTAATTAAATTTACAAGGAAAAATTATTTGCAGTTTGAGTTATCAGGTTTAGTTACGTGTGCGTTGCAACTCCATCCTGCGAAAATATTTAATATATTTATTTGTATCTAAGTTATTAAGGCCAAAAAAATGTGGAAAATAAGAGAAAAATGCGTAAGTCAGAGAGATAACTTCCCAAATTAAAAGAAAAGGCCAACATAACGGTCTACGAACGGAACGAAGAGTCGCGAATTTGGCGACCTGATTTGATTTGATGCAATTTTGATTTTGCTGCACTAAACACATAGTGTAAACTAAAACTTTATTTTAAAATTTCAATTAAAAAATTCTGTCATATTACTTCAAGCCTTATATACGGTAAAAATTTTGTTTCCGCAGTAGAAAAATAAAATAAAAATATTTTCCAAAAATTCAGATCAAATCGTTCAAAAATTCAATAAGTTTTAAGAGAATAAAAAGATGGGCAAGGGCATGTGGGACTTAATAAAGAATGCCTGAGATCTACAGGAAAACTGAAAGCAGCGAATGCGTAGAAGTCTGAATTGTAGACTTTCTATTATATTGTCTAGAACTAACTGACATTGGCCACTGGCATACTGTACAAGGATGGGAGGGTAAATGTTTAGCCAATTTGGCGAAGGGGCATTAGCGTGTTCCCAAGTCTTACCGACAATTTTAGAATTTCTGCTTTTTGGATTTAAGTGTACAAAATGTGATTTTTTGTGGTAGCTAGGAATTAAAAGTTATAATGAATGTAAAAATGATTGAATTTCGGTTAAGAGATAGCCAAAAGGAAAGAAGAAAAATTCAAACGCTTTTGATCTGTCTAAGCAATAACTCTGTAGTATTAATGATCCGATAAACAAAGGAAAAGAAAAATTTAACAGAAAAGTGCAGAAAATCAAACGTTTATCCAAACAAATGATATATTATTCTTGCATCCATAAAAAGATTTGGAGGAGTCTAAATAACATTCTTAGGGATGTAAGAAAAAGTTTCTTTTGCCCTCCAGCTTTTATTATACTGAAAAAACAATAATAATATGTTTTTGAATCTGTCTTGGTAGTATTTGGTTATCCTATAGCATGGTTTCGTGGTTTCTAACTGAGATATGTAGTCATTTTTATCTTGAAATCTCGAAAAATCTGGTACCATCATCTTCTGTCGGATTGAAAGAGAAATTTCATAAGAAAAACTATTTTGCCTGAATTCGCTTCATTGAAATTTGCTAAATAGTTATTTTAACATGTGTAAGGAACCTAATTACCATTCATGCCCCTCAGGTGTGGCTCTCTTGCGATTACAAAGGGAAATAATAGAACTTTGAGGGGGAACTGTGCTCCAACTGCATTCTGACGACATTTGCGGTCGGTAAAATAAATGTTAATCAGTTATGAAGTGTAAGTATTTATAAAAATTCTTATAAAAGATTTTTTGGTTTATGACTGAACCCAATCGCCAATTTTAAGGTGAGTAATAGATATTGAAATGCTTTCAGGAAATCAGGAAGGCCGCGGCGGCCTAGTGGTAAGGCTTTGGCTTTGGGGCCAGAGGGTTCGAGACACGATTTCACTGAAGATCCGCCGTGTATGGGACCTGTTGCACGCTAAATCATACGCAGTGGCCAAACGGCCTCCCGTTGGGGTGGCGTGGAAGTTTGGAGAGGGGGTGCCAGCTCAGGCATAGTCCTCGTCATCTGACCGTGGTTCAAAATTACGAGGCCCGTTCCAAAGTAGCCCTCGTGTTGCTTCAAAAACGGGACGTTAATATAACTAAACTAAACTCAGGATTACGATGTGTTATGTTTAGTTGATATACCATTTTCCATTTTATTTTTTGTTTTAAGATGTTACGAAAAAAATTTTAGACAAAGAATCTGTAGTATATTTTCCTCGGGAAAAGACGTCATGAATAGGGGGAAAAATTCAGAACAATGTAACAGCCACCTCAATGAATAAAGTACAATTATCGTAAAAAAGGGGGATATGATACAGTTGTTGAGATTTCAAGATTAGTTATCCTTATTACTTACGTTAAATTTTCTCAGCTTGAAGGGAATACACTTCTAGTGTCCAGTTATTAGCTAAATTTTCACACACTTTTATTTAAAATGACTTGTTTCGTGTTTGTTACGATGAAATTTTGTAATCTACTTTTCACTAACATCCTGGTTTTGTTCTGTTATTTTTCAAAATTTAGATATCAATTAACCTATTAATTTAATTAATCTTTGATTTCATGTGAGGGGCGGACATGGTAGTAAATTTGAGATAAAAATTATTACAAAATTCCATAATATTTATAATAATGTATTATAAATATAAAAAAAACTAAAAAGTAAAAAATAAGTGCAATAAAAAAATTTATGCTTTTTATTTCATTGATAAAAGTGTGTTTTTAAACATTATTTTTATTATATTTATTTACTAATAATATATATATATAATTACTATAAATCTCAATTATTTATAATTTCACTAAAGCAGTGAATTTTCATTTTGTAAACAAAATTGTTTTTCTAATTTTTATGCATTAAAAAATATTTTATCAAATCATTTATTTTTATCATCAAGAAATATATATAAGTAAAAACAAAGTACTTCTCTAGTGCTTTGTTTGTGTAGACATCTGTAGTACAAAGGAATTTGTTAAACAACGAAAAATGCTTCACACGGAATGTTGTTTACCAAGTGGTTTTTTGAATAAAGAAATACGTAAATAATATGTAAATAAGATAATATTTCCTGTCATAAAACATATGTTTATTTTATTTGTTTTCAATCAATGTTAAACATTTCTCTCGCATATATATGTAATAATCTCACTTAATTTTATTTCAAATTCGAATATTATATATTTTAAAGTCTTAATGTATTCCAAAATCACTTTTCTTTAACTCCAGTTTCGTTTTATTTTCCGCGCTGGAGGTATATTAAATCTCTCGTTTTGGCATGTTTATTACTAAAAGAATATTTTAATCGCTTTCACGTGCCCACAGAAAACCATGACGGCGTCTCCTTGGCGCTAGACTTTTTCCCTAAAACACTTACGTAATTTACTAAAAATAGCCAATATTCCCTTCACTTTGATCATGTGTCTATCTGTTAAATCCCTACCTGAGAAAAAGAAGGGATTTTCTGTTCTCTTTTGGCTTGAAATTTAAACCAAGATGCACGTTGTCTGCCACTCTGCCATAATAAATGAAAATTAGAATATAACTCGGCCTGTCTTTTTATTTATACTATATATATATATATATATATATACACGTCGGGGAATAGGACGGGTGTTTTTCTAGCAACTGCATGTTTATAAAATTTCATATCAACTGACAATACCTCATACATATTTTCCTAGCACTTTCCGAGCATTTGTTTAAGCATCTCATCGCTAGCGAATCGCTAATGGTGCATTTAAATGGCTTTTACAAATTAATCTCTGAAACGCTCGATCAATCCTTTCGAGGTGACAGTTTTCCCATACCTCTTTGCGCCAAGTATTTGCTTACCAAAGCGATTTTAACTGGAATACAGAAATTGTTTCCTTTCCAAATGAGCGTCTGTTTGCTATAAATGATTAATGGCAATAATTCAATAAACATTCGTTGATATTCTGCTTGGGATTGAATGCAAATAGTTTCGTTTAGACTAATCCAAACATACACTTTAAATGCATTTTAGATAACGTAACTTTAGTCTTATACAGCAGAACTCTTGAGAACACTATTAATTTCTAAATAAAATTAGAAACCAAAATTGACTTGAACATCAGAATATTTTGAATCTCCACCGTAACAAGTTTTTTTTACTTATAATATGTTCTACTTAGATATTTATTTGCCAGCTACAACTAGCATTGAAAATGAAATATACTTTTCCTTTCAATGAAATAAAAGAATTTTTGTTTTTTGCAGAATTTTTGCGTTATACGTTTTATATTTTAAAAAATTGCAACGAAATAATTTCTGACAATTCTCTAATCTGATTAAAGATACTGCACACAAGTTTAAAACGCATTTTTACCTTTTGATGTTTCTATATGAAATTTGTTTAGAATTCAAATCTGAAAGTATCTATGTTTTTATCAAAATTTTATATCTCCTTGGTTTCCCATTTCAATAAACAATTGTAAGCTAAGATTTAGATTTACCTTTAATTAAATAAACTCATCTATAATAGAATAGAAAAAAAGAAAATTATTTACCATACAACGCTCATGGTACATACTCATGATCAAGAGAAAGGGTCATAGGGCATCATATGGAAATGAAGCAGTTGGTGAATACTTGTGATAGACGGTTTCACTTCAATATAATTTCCTCGATGGTCCTCAGAGAAGGATGGTGAATTAGATTTTCCCTCCCTTGAGCATCCTAGACATGCTCAACGAGATATACGTCTGTTGATCTATTTGGACAATCAATTTGCCTTATACCCTCGCTGTCAAGAAACACATCAATCAGGAATCGACCGTTCCCTGTGTGGATGGCCATTATTGTTCATAAAAATGAACTGAAACTAATTGCGCCTGAAACCAGCCGTGAATTCTGGCACAGGACTGTAAGATAGTACACTTTACTTACACATCTGGGTATTGATGTCAGGGAGCATCCGTAAATGCATTGCGTCCAATCTGATGTCTTCCTAAGCTATGATACCTATGGAGTAACATTCAGCTCAAAGTGCCTTCACTTAGAACCTGGGGTCCAATTACCTTTCCTTCAACATTCGATAATGAAAGCATAAGGGCAACGGAAGTGTATGGTCTCCTCCATGATGAATTGGATACATCAAAGATGTCTAATGTGGAATTTGCTTCTTTTTTTGGTCTAATATACTGATGCTTCTATGCTTTACGAATTTTTTTAAGTGTGGAAATGGCGGTTGAATTCATTAAACAAATCAATATATATTCACTTAAGATCCATTTAATCAGGAGCTGACAGCGCTTCGTAAATATAGTGTGTCTGTTATCTCATTTCTGCTGCCTGTAGACATTGCCGGAGCAGGTATCTACCTGGAATAATAGCCCTCTGTAAGCAATTATTAAAAGTTATATAAATCTCGCGATACCTTCATTCTCCTACAGTTTTTAAATCGAATTGTTCTCAACTTTTAAATACATGGCCTGATTTCTTTTCTTACGCTTGACTATACGTATTAAGATTTTTATACGTTGATCTAGTGCTTGTGTGTGTTTGACTTTTTGACTCTTGCTTTTTTTAATGTTTTTTTTTTATTTAATGTTCTAGTTTTTTAAAAACTCGTGTGATTTTTTTTTAATTAAATTCTTAGTCCATGTTGCATACCGTCACCTTAAAAGGTGACGGTATGCAACATGGACTTTTGGAACCGCAGTATGTTTTAGAGCGCTTTTGTATTCACGTGTTTTCATTTTCAAACATTTATGTGTTTACATTTTTATAATTAATGTGGTTTTGAGCTTTGAACTCTTGTATTCTCTGCTGTTACTTTTTTTTCTTTGTGTTTTAATTCACTTTGTGGCTTGCGTTTTTGTATGCTTTTGATCATGCACTCTGCAAATGGAGTCATCTCTGTAGTGTGCTTTCTTTGAATAAATGAATTAGATAATAAGAGTAGAAAAAATAATTTGGGTTCAACATATGGCTCTTTCAATTTCATTAATTTTCGTTCGATTCGAATAGGGTGGAAAAGCGGGTGTAAGGCTAAGAATCCAGCGACAGCCCCATAAAGCCATGGAAGCAGTTTGCCAGATTGGAATTGTTCAAGGTCATGGCTGTTAATGGTCTGAGGCGTTTACTCATGGCAATATTCTGGATTTTTCTAAATGAATCATGCATTATCACTGCATCTAATTTACTGTGGGGTAACTGGTATCCTTTTGTGCTAATAAGTATTGTGATTAAAGCTATAGAATCTGGAGTTTTTGCCAATCACATCCTTATTTCTATGGCACTTGACTGAAATGCTCTTTGCCATTTCATTTATAAAAGTTGATTTCTTTTTCTCTTTTTTTTTGTCTTTATGAGATTTCATTAGTATTCTTATTTGTTTCAACGTTAAGAAAAACGTTTTCTGCCCATGAAATTTCCATAGAAGCTATAAGGATTTTGTTTATGTTTTGTTTTATATCCCTCTGCTTCATAAATGCAACTATGTGACAAAATGTTTTCACCAGATTGAAAACAAGGAATATTCATTCAGTATTTTATCAAAGAAAAGAATGAAAAGTTATGGAATCAGTTTGTGAGGATAAGTAGCACACGACGCATACTATCCCCCCCCCGCGTCTCTGGTTATATGTGGCTTTTAAAATGTGAAGTGAAAGCAATTTTTTTTTTCTTTTTGCTAGTCTACCCTCCCAAAATTGGTACACCTGCATCAATACCCCTTGTTCACCTTTCTCTAAGCCACTTTATTGAAGGTATGAGGCTTCTTCAAAAGTTAAATACGATCGAAATTACTTCAAATTAAACAAATTATTTGTATGCTAATCACTTCGTAAAAAACAAAGAATCACGAATTAAAGTTTTAATTCCACTGTCATAATCAGTGATTCAACTTTTTAATTTTCTGATTAAGTTTTACGGCATCTTGAGCTGAAATGAATGCTGCGTACGTCAATCGTTTATCATTCCTAAAGTGGGAATGATATTCTTCGCAAGAATGGAATCGAACCGTAATATTATATTTACCATGCGCAGAAATAAACTAATTTTTTTGTAAAATGTTATTAGTTTATACAATTATAAATAATTATAACCAAATCATTGCAAATAATTTTAATGAAATATCTTGATAGTTATAATGTAGCATTTTTTGCACGGGTTTCATGGTGGAAAGAGACAGTGGTAATATTCGTCAATTTTCAAAAAGAATACAACTAATAATATGTTACGATGAGGAAATGAATAAATAAAATTATTGCGTCCTTCCGTGAAAAATGTGAAGTTTTATGATATAAACAGAATTATACTGAAGATTGTTATGTATTTTTTATATAGAAGTATACAATATATATGTGGTGCCAGACTGGCGGCAGCCCACGTCATTCCCGCCGCGCCTCTAGCGGATCTAAGGAGAACTAGCCAGTTGACGATTTGACATCCAGACGGGATGTTAAAAACGACGCCTGCTCCAAAAGACGATTGCGACGAAGGGAATGTGTGTGACTCTTCAACGATTATTAGTTTGTGTTGATTGTGTTTTGTAAATATTTAATCATTTCATTTATTAATCATCTAACTGTAAATCTAAACCATCATTAAATCTTTTCATTTAAAGAACTTGTCTTCAGTTGGCCATCCCTGACATCCACAATTCGGAAGCGGGATAGAATGCAATATGATAGATAGAATGCAATATGATTGATGAAACGCAAATATTTTTGACGATTGATGTGGACGAATGAACATTATCAATAACAAGGATATGACGCAATTTAAATTAAAGAACGTAATGAATATTGACGATTAATTCAGACTGTGAAAATTTAGCGAACACTGAATAACTGAAACTTTGTGGGGGAAAAAAACTTTCTGGCTCTGTGGATAAAGAAAAAAAACTGTGAAAGTGGACATTTAGTTCATGATTTACGTAACCGGATTATACTATTTCTTCTTAAAGGGGTAAGTAGCATTCATTTTGTTAAAATGACTACTTTAAATGATATTCAAGAAATTAGCACTGCATTGAAGAATTGTAAAACAGAAAAAATAAAGATTTTGCATAAATTCCTTTTCGGTTCTCTTGGCGACAGATCAAATCGAAAGAGAATACGAGAATTTATTGGATTTGATTTTCAAGTCGACAGTGTCGAATTTGAAAAAAAGTTAGGAAGTGTGGATGAATTATTTTCGCTGAACGAACTCATTACGATATGTAATATTTTAAATATTTCATTTGATGGCTCAAAGCCGGAAGTATCGAAAAGAATTCTTTCTTTCTTGTGTAACCTTGAAGCGTTAGCTGAAACTTCGCGGGCAGATTTTGATGAGTCAGACGTTGACGAAGAAACAGGGAATGATTTCGAAAAAGAAAATAAAAAAAGCGATTCTTTCGAAGGTGAAAGTTCAAATAAAAGAGATTCTTCCATGCAGTGTTGTGATGTGCAGGGTGAGGCGCAGTGTAATATGCAATGTGATGCAAATAAGATTTATGATATGCAATTTGTTGATAAGTGTAGAAGCTCTGTCGTTCAGAATACTGTTATAAATTATTCCGATATCGAAAGTGCCATTTCTAAATTTAATACAGAATCGCATGAAAATATAGCTAATTGGTTAGATCACTTTGAAAACATTTCCCAATTGTTTAGTCTGTCAGCCTTACAAAAGTTTATCTTTGCTAAAAGGTCGCTTGGCGGAACTGCCGCTCTTTTTGTAAGAACGGAACCACAAATTAATTCGTGGCAAAAATTGAAACAAGCGTTGATCGATGAATTTTCTTTTGAGATAAATTCAGCTCACTTGCATGAACTCTTGAGTAAAAGGAAAATGAAGGATTCTGAATCCGCTCCAGAATACTTTTTAAAAATGAAAGAATTATGCAGTTCTGGGAAAATTGAAGATGCCGCTTTAATGCATTATGTGATTAAAGGTATCAATGATAGGCAAGAAAACAAAACAATTTTGTACGGATGTAAGAATTTATTTGAATTTAAAGAAAAACTTAAAGTTTATGAAGTAATAAAGAGTGATTACGCGAAAAGTAAAGGAGGTTTCGATAAAACCAAAGCAAGATATGATTCCAGTCCTAGATTTAATTCGTTTGATAAATCAAAACCGAAACAAGAGCATGATGGTAGATTCAACTCTAAAAACGAAAGTGCAAATAAAGGAAAATCAAGTGGTGGGTTTGAAAGAATGAAATATAATAATTTTGAAAGTCGCAAGAGTAAATTTTGTTTTAACTGTGGTGACCCAAATCATATCTCCCGATTCTGTGTACATAAGGATAAAGGATTTAAATGCTTTGAATGTGGAGCCTTCGGACATAAAGCTTCAGAATGTGATAAAACGAAGTCTAAACCAGAAGTAGCCACTTTGGACGTTAAATTCAAACCAAGGCTTGACAATAAAGTAACAATTGAAGATATAAGCGTTAATTCACTTATCGATACTGGAAGTCGTGCGACATTGCTTCGTAAATCAGTGTTTGATAAGTTAAATATGTGTAAATTGTACCCATTGAATCTCTCTTTAAGTGGATTTGGTAAATGCAAAGTAAACCCATTAGGTTATTTTAAGGGTAACGTTAAAATTGATGATTTCAAGTGTAATGCAGATATATATGTTGTAGAAAATAATGTTATGTCTTATGATGTGATTGTTGGTATGAATGTATTGATGCAAGGTGAGACGGTAATTAATGAAGATGGAATTGTGATTAAAGAAAAATTTCAGCGTATAGAGGAAGTTGACTCATTATCCGTCCTACCAATTGATGTAACCCCTAACGAAGTTGAACTAAACGTTGGACCTGACGTTCCAAATATTTTTAAAGATATGGTACAACAATCAATTTTAAATTACGTTCCGCACAAAACTAAAACAACAGATGTTGAATTGAACATTTTGGTAAAAAGTAATGAACCTATTTCCCATCATCCTCGTAGATTACCGTTTTCAGAGAAAAATTGTCCAAACTCAAGCAGCTGAATGGTTAAAACAAGGGATTGTAGAACCATGTTCTTCAGAATACAGTAGCCCAGTGGTAATCGTCCGAAAGAAAGATGGAACCCCTCGAGTTTGCATTGATTATAGGAAATTAAATAAAGTCGTTATAAAGGATAGATTCCCCTCCCATTAATCGAGGATATTTTAGACAGATTGCAAGGATCAAGCGTCTTCAGTACTATCGATCTTAAGAATGCATTCTTCCATGTTGATGTAAACAAATATAGTAGAAAATATACCTCTTTCGTTACCCATGAAGGCCAATATCAATTCCTTAAAGTCCCTTTTGGATTATGTAATTCTCCAGCCGTGTTTCAAAGATACATTAACACCATTTTTCGACCTTTAATTAATGATGGTATTGTTCTCCCGTACTTGGATGGCATCATCATTTTATCTTCCTCATTTGAAGAAGGAATTGAACGAGTGGAACGTGTTCTAAGCATTGCTAGTGAATATGGACTAGATATCAACTTTAACAAATCTCATTTTTTGAAGAAACGCATTGAATTCTTGGGCCATGTCGTTAAAGATGGTAAAATCTTCCCATCTACTCTAAAAACTAAAGCTGTACTTAATTTTCCGGAACCAGCTAATCTAAAACAAATTCATAGTTTCTTAGGACTCACCGGATATTTTCGAAAGTTTATCCCAAAATACTCCACTATTGCTAGACCATTAAGTGATCTCTTGAAGAAAGACCGAAAGTTTAAATTTGGTGAAGAGGAAAGAATCTCATTTAATCAGTTAAAATTAATGTTAGCTGAAAAACCTGTATTAAGAATTTATAACCCTAATTACGAAACTGAATTGCACACTGACGCTAGCTTAGAAGGATACGGAGCTATTTTAATGCAGAAATCCCCTGATGATAAAAACTTCCATCCCACCTATTACATGAGTAAGAAAACAACAGACGCCGAGAAGAAATATTCTAGTTATGAACTTGAGGCTCTTGCTGTGATAGAGGCAGTAAAGAAATTTCGTGTTTACCTATTAGGAATTCCTTTCAAAATTGTAACAGACTGTTCCGAGCTCGAAAAAACTATGCAAAAAAAGACTTGGTTACTCGCGTTGCACGTTGGGCTTTATTGCTGGAAGAATTCGATGACGTCATTGAGCATCGTTCTGGTACATGCATGACTCATGTTGATGCCCTAAGTGGATCTCCCATAGACATATTTTGTATCTCATTTGATAACATTTTATCGAGATTAAAATCAGCTCAAGATAATGACAATGAAGTAAAAGCAATAAAAGAATTATTAAGAATTTCTGCTTACGAAAACTATTGCGATCGAAACGGAATTTTGTATAAATTTGTTGAGGGTAAAGAACTAGTAGTTGTGCCTGACAGTATGCAAACCGAAATTATAAGAAATGCACATGAAAGAGGACATACTGGAGTTAAATACACCGAGAAACACCTTCAAGACTATTATTACATCCTCAAACTTAGACAAAAAAAGTAGAGAAGATCATATCCAACTGCGTCCATTGTATCCTGATAAATCAGAAAAGAGGAAAGAAGGAAGGTCTTCTGCACCCATTACAAAAAGAAGACACGCCGTTGCACACGTATCACATCGATCATCTGGGACCTTTGGAGAGTACGAATAAAAATTATAAATATGTTTTGGCAATCATCGACGCATTTACTAAATTTGTATGGATTTATCCTACAAAAAGCACAACATCAGCTGAAGTGATAGCAAAGCTAGAGATTCAAAAAGCTGTGTTTGGAAGCCCTTTCCAAATAATCTCTGATAGAGGTACAGCTTTTACCTCTGGTGATTTTGCCGATTACTGTGCCAAAGAAGAAATAAAACATCATGCAATTACGACTGGCCTGCCAAGAGCCAATGGACAGATTGAACGTATCAACCAGACCATCATATCAGTTCTTTCAAAATTATCCCTGGAAAATCCAAACAAGTGGTATAAGTTCACAAATGAACTACAGCAAACGATAAATTCCACCTATCAACGGAGTATCGACACCACACCTTTCGAATTGCTTTTTGGTACTAAGATGAATACTGGAGGCTTAGATAAGCTCAAAGAAATGGTCGAAGCTGAATTCCAAGCCAATTTTGAAGCTCAAAGAGAAGAACTGAGAAAGCATGCGAAGCAGCAAATCTTCAAGAAGAAAACCGGAAAACGTACAATTTAAGAAGACGAGAACCAAAACCCTACAGAATTGGAGATCTTGTTGCCATCAAAAGAACTCAGTTTGGACCAAACCTGAAACTGAAGCCGAAGTATTTTGGACCCTACAGTATCATTAGAGCAAAAGGAGGAAATACCTACGACGTTATCAAAGAGGGAAACCACGAAGGACCCAATTTTATGACAACATGTGCTGAATACTTGAAACCCTGGAACACGATGCCGGAATTCTAATATCATGAACTTTTTTTCTTTTTTTTCAGAACTTTGTAATCTTCGATTTCTGTTGTGTTTCTTTTTCTCTCTGTTTTGTTTGTATAATTGCAGTGTCGTCTGGAGGACCAGCCTAATCCAGGAAGGCCGAGATTGTGGTGCCAGACTGGCGGCAGCCCACGTCATTCCCGCCGCGCCTCTAGCGGATCTAAGGAGAACTAGTCAGTTGACAATTTGACATGTTAAAAACGACGCCTGCTCCAAGAGACGATTGCGACGAAGGGAATGTGTGTGACTCTTCAACGATTATTACTTTGTGTTGATTGTGTTTTGTAAATATTTAATCATTTCATTTATTAATAATCTAACTGTAAATCTAAACCATCATTAAATCTTTTCATTTAAAGAACTTGTCTTCAGTTAGCCATCCCTGACATCCACATATAAGTAGCAACGTATATAGTAAGAAATAGAATATTGAAGGATAAAATTTACAATATTAACCTTTTTACCCTTTTCAAGGACCAGAGGAAAGGAAGTTAAATAGTGGGAAAATATAATAATTAAACCACTTACATAGATAAAAATGCTCTAGAAATCTGAGGGGACCAACGAAAAGTGTTGTAAACGACAATAAAACATTAAAGACGGGAAGGTAAATGAAAGGTAATACTGCAATAGCAATAAAGTACAGCAGCGGTTCCCAACCTTTTTGTTTGTGCGAACCACCTGTTGTGTTAAAAATATTTTGCGGCGCACTAACTAAATATACAAGCAGAAAAATACGAACACATATAATGCATTTATATATTATATGCACGTGTATGTCAGCAATTAGTAAAACTTACTGCAAAGGGATTAAAAATGTGTTGTTTATAAAGCAAAAAAAAAAAATAAGTGTGACGACTCTTAAATGTTCCCTGACTTCGACTCTTGACGTTCTGCAGCCCACTAATAAGCCATCCAAGTCCACAAGTGGGCCACGGCCCATAGGTTGGGAACCGCTGAAGTATAGCAATGTTGGAAAATTTCGGGTATACAGAAATTGATAATAAAAACACTAAAATACAATTTTGCACCTTTGCGGGATTTCAAAACTGCGTAAAAAGAATGCTTTCTGATATTGTAACGAAAACTAACCATCGAGTAAATCAATTGACAAACTTTATATCTGTTCAGATATGCATTTAGATTCTGTTTTATAAATGAGAATGAATTTTCTTCTCAATGAATGAAAAAGAAGAAATGTTGCCTGTCTTGAAGAAAAAAAATCTTCTTTTAAGTTAATAAAAAAATGAAAAGAATTAAAATGAAAGTACCACAGATGAATTGAAAGCATGCTTTGTTTTGTACATTTTTAGGCATAATTGAAAAGACACATCTAGTCCTGTTGTTCAAAAGAAAGCACTAACTGAAATTTCAACCCTATGCAATGAAATAATACATTTCTAATTTTAATTGTAGTTATTTTACTATAGTATGTTTCTTATACATTAGTCCTGCAAAAATAATTTTAAATAACAACACGTTTCATGTTGCTCTGAACGAGTTTTTGTCGAACATTTTTCAACACAAAAAGTTAATTTTATATTTTTCATAGATAAAATAAAACCATTTATTCAAATTGCCTATTATTTATTTTATTTCATCTTCGGCTTTTCATATAAGTCTTAGATTTAAACGTTTTAATAGAGAGCACCAATCATTTCTGAACAAAAGGATTAAGTAGCTTTACTCATTTGTCTGGTCTTCAATTACGCAATATTCTTTCATCTTTGCTTTCGATACGATGGTACACATCGGCACATCAATGAATCCATCCTTATTCAAAGAACCTATCCAAATATTGACAGACGCTATCTTAAGTACAGATACATTTCTTATTATACCGTCAGCTTCTAGTATTGCCCCTATCTTTGCTTCAGACAAAATATTCTCATCTGTCAGTTGTTTTATCCCATAGATAAAGTACACACTAGAAGGAACTCAGTTGTTCTTATAATAGGTCCCTTATTTATCGATATGTTTGCGTACCAATAATTGTTTCAAACATTTTACTTTACGACTGATGTTATTAAATAGTAATTTTTTTCGCATTTTTCACATAGAATTTTCCATCTTTATGATATACGACTAATTCATATAGATAAAATGTATTTTATACCGAAAAATATAAAATAAAGTTCAAACTGCTCGAACAAATTTCAGTTTATTATGTTGCAACAGAAAATGGAATGGATATTTTTTTGTCTTGTTTATGAAGCTGTTTCTCATCCTGTGCACAACTCGATGGATATTTTTGAAAATCCGTCATATTGTCAAATCTCTGATCAAATAGCAACCATCAAAACCATCGACCTGGAAATGGTTTAAATGGCTCTTGGGTCCATAGTGCCCACGTAGTAGCTTTGGGATCGAAAAGTTTTAGGTTAGAGACCCGATTCCACGGAAGCTCCGCTATGTATAATACCGGCAGGTGTATGTTAAACGTCCTTCTTCTGATGTGAAGTGGAAGTTTGGAAAGGGAGTGATGGCTCAGATGTCGTCCTCATCACCAAACCAACGGCAATACTTTTTTATTTGCTCATGTCTTTGGTCCTCATATGTTTTGGGTAAATTAATTTTCGGAAGTCTACCTATTGAAATGGTTCTCATGACATGATTTCGAGAAAATTTCTGGATCATTTTCCCTAGAACCCAAAACCATCCCTCACTTATAAGTTTATCTATGAGATATATATATATATATGTATGTACCAGCCGCGAATAATTTTAATTGGATTTGAGCCGGCGCTGTGAGATCTGTTGTAGGGATGGTAAATATCTCAGACGAGTTCAATGATGGGTCATCCATAATGTGACCATACGTCCCGTTTTTTGGTAGCCTGTCCCGTTGTGCCCAAGCACAGCTTCGGGACGTCCAAATGTCCCGTTTTCAGAAGGAGAGCAACCCACGATAACAATTTCAAACAAGGTGCCAAAAATTAAAAATTCCGAGGTAATGTCTTCTAGTAGGCCGGCGATGACGGAATGTTGAGTTGGCCAGAAGCCTGCTATCTCGCACTTAGTTCTAACTTCAGTACACCACATGAAGTGACAGAATGAAACACTGGGAATATATAAACCGAAAGTCGTAACGTGGAACGTTAATTACCAAAGTAAATTTTAAGAAATCTTGCCAAGAATTTCATTGTTATTTTAAATCAACACCAAATATACTGCTGCAAAAATGTGTTCTTCAAAAAAGTGTAAAATCACATGAATTACTTATTTTCACTTTCTTCCTGTTCTTTTCATTAATAAATAAAAGCTGAAGAAATATGTGCTTTCTTGAATTTACCTAAAAAATTTTTTAAAAAAATGTCCCGTTTTGAGGCAGGAAATAAATGGTCACTTTAGCATCCATCTCAAAGGAGGAGGAAATGGTGAGGGTTGAAGTTTTCATTTCCCTATATCTCCTTTACTTTAACTCCTTACTTATAGCTCCTTTCCCTATAACTCCTCATTATTGGGAATAGAAAGGTTATTAAATTTAGGCGAATAGTTGCCTCTTTATAATGAACAATTTTTGTACTAAAAACTTTCATAACTGCCGTTCCTTACTCGTAAACAAGAAGGGCACAATATATGTTTTTGTTGTTCTTAATTCGCTAAGGGTACGAGGTCGTGGTGGTCTCGTGGCAGAGTCACGGATCCATTACTCGATTCTGTAGCTTGGTATATACGGGGCCTGGTACTTACTAAATCTGCCCAGTTGCATATTCACGAAGATACTGCTCCCAGCCATGTGGAGCGCTCCGCTCTAAAATCCGTCGTCAATGCGAAAATACTGATGAAAATTGGCGTGGTGCGGTCGAAAGTTTGGATTTTCATCTTCGTTCTTTTTCCATTTGGCGTGTTGGGTCATAAAACTGAAATACGACCGTGGGAAAGGAGAGCGAGACTCTCTCACAAAAGCTGAAACCCCGAAATGTAGACCGGTAGAAGGAAGGGGGTTGAGCTATCTCGCCAAAGCGTGTGGGGGTCTCGTTTTGAAAGTTGGAGGAGGGGTAACAACAGTAGTCTTTGGGGATCGAAGTGACCGGTAGTGTCGTTTGAACGGAGACTCCAAGAATGACCCACTTAAATGGTTGGGATAAAAATTGGAATGGCTTGGAGCAGTCTCACTGTGAATGTCAGCTTCAAGGATCAAACATCATCTCGTTGGTGTAGAGCGGATGTTTAGGGAAGGGACCGAAACGGGACGTTACTCTAGCTAAACTAACTCGCACAAGGTACAGCATTACTTAATTGCTTTTGAATAACGTTTGCAGGCAGCTTATTAACTTTAATCTGCAAGAAAAGGAATCTGGTTTCACCTTCAAACTTGCCGGCTGGGATCCTTGGATTCCCTATCGTTGTCACACGGAGCTTTTTATCCTTACATTTTTAATTTTTGTACTTGTTTGCTTCCATTTTAATATTTTAAATTTAAATGTTTATCTCTGTATGGTTAAATTGCACGTTGCGTTGGTGTGATTTTCTTGTCTTTTCTTTTTTTCCTACATTTTCTCAAGTTCACAAATGTTATTATTTTCTAATTGGTGATTGAAAAATTCATTTTTGTTTCTACTCTTGGTATAAGTTCGTAACGTTATTTTTAACCTTAATTTTTCTTTTTCAATATTATTTATTCTCTGTATTATATATAAGTGCACCTAATAGTTTTATTTTAAAGATAAAAAAATGAATAATATTGTTGAAATTTTTAGGTTAGGGATTTCATAGTGCATAGTAGTAAACGCATCGATATGGAAAAACTTTGTGAATTATTTTTAGTTTTTTCGAAAGCATATTAAGAATAAGTTTCAAATCTCAATACTAAGTACGTGCAATTAATTAATAAAAGAAATTATAAAAAGCAATGTTTTATTAGCGATTCATTTTATAAAAAAAAAGTTCAGAACATCTTGTTGTACAAATTTCAACTGACTTTTCTAACTTAATAAACATTGAAACACTTTTTATTGGAGATTTTTCTTTATTTTATTGAAATTAAACCGGACAGTTTTCACATCTTTAATGTCTTTGTTACTAGTATTATGTGTCAGTCAATTATATTTTTTCAATATACATTTTATTTTTTAATTCTTACTATTCAATAAGTGTTTAAGGATGTGTTTCATCTGCTGAATTTTTTTAAAAATTCGCATTTCCATAGACGCGTCATTTTATTCAGATCCATGAATAAGAATGGTATGATTTTAATATGCAATCCAAATTAATTCTTAAGTGATTTGAAATTACGAAGCAGTCACTGAATTAAAATCAACCGCACATTTAATTTCATAATTTAGAATTGTCTAATTTTAAAGTAAGAAAGGACTTTGAATTTCACTTTAAACTAATTATGAAGTATATCGTCTAAATGGCATTAATAATGTCTGAATGGTAAAGCAGACACCTCCAAAAAATATCCATTATTTTAAGAAATTCTGTTGATACACCGATATAGATATTTTTAAAACTGCAGCACAAAACGTAAGTTATACAGAATGACCTATTTAACATTCCAGCAGTCTCTTGTATGTAGAAGACACTTATATCGTGCATCGTATTACATATTTATATTATTCCTTTATAAGTTTAAATGCAATTTTTATTTATATAATGTGTGTTTGTATGGAGCCAATAAATACAGATTATATAAGAAAAAGTTCCATTGATTTTTGTGAAAAAACACTATATAAATATGTGATACGATGCACGATATAAGTATCTCCTACGTACACGCGACTGCTGGAAGATTAAAGAATATCCAAAACTGCTGTGATACACGCACAAAAAATAAAGGCAGCCTCATCCTTCGTGATGTACGGCCTTCGTGCAATATCACTGTAAATCTATAAGTCAATCAATCTGAGAGTAACAATTCAGAAGTAATTACATCAAAATAGAAAACAAATAATAATGCAGCATAAGAAAACACGAAATATGTGAAGAGGCACAATTATATTAAGGAGAAATAAATGAGAAATTGATGCGTAAACAATTTCTCTTTCATCCTTTGGCTGGTCACGCGTCAGTTCAATAACCTCATGCGATAAATTCATTAGATTACAAATACATGCAATTTTGGAGCTGCAGAATACAATGCGAGTTTCATGGATCCCTTCGCAGATGTTGAAATCCACATGGCAATAATCAAATCTTAAAACGAAATAAAAAAAAAGTTCCTCACCATTATCATAAAAATAACATGCACGGAAAGCTTTTTTTATGGTAATAAAATATGCACTAATATTCATGAAGATGCAAACTTATTTTTCTGAAAAAAATTGAAAATATTTTATTCAAATATTTCGAATATTTGAAATATATTTATTTTATCAATACTTACTTATTTTTTATATTTTATTTATTTAAGTGGAAACAATAAAAGTTGTTTCATGCAAATCTTGATTAGCTAAGCCATCCAAAATAAACTACAAAAGTTCTCTAAAATGCTAAAGAAATAGCAATCAAACATGAATAAAGTAATAATTCGGGTAAAAAGATATATAACACTACCTCTTGCCCCAGCAAATATAACCATTACAATTATAGATCATAGTTGCAGAGGTATTGGATGTTGTTATGTTTCTTTATACAAAGATGTACAAAAAAAATTGCATCATATGGTGCAGTGCTTGGAAAAAAATAAATAACTCTGCTGCATACAACCATCATGAACTGCTATAAATAATAAAAAAAGAAAAATATCTGCAGAGTTGAAACTACAAACAAAACATATTTTTTAATTTAATTTCTCTCCGTGGCACTTTCATAGCGCTGCTTGGATGTTACAATCACTAACAATATGTGTTTAAAACGCTTTTGTGAGTTTTTGCAAAGATGAGGGCGATGCGATTTTTTTATCACCTCTGTATGTGAATTATTAGTTTATTCAAATAATTCACTTATAAAGAGACAGTCACAGTACTACTAATACCATTATTCACTATAATCCGTGTGATGGCTATAGGAGAGCAAAAAACAACAGTAACATGTTGCGACTGAAAAACAATATCTAATCTGAAGGTCCGACCCTGGTACAAGGGAAGTTATGCTACATTCTAAATAAGAGGAGGGAAGAAAACACACTACCACATCCTTAGTAGGCAGAAGAGAAACTAATTTATTTACATATGTACAAGTAAGAAGGGGAAAACAACAACAACAGTAAACAAGGGCAGCGCCATCTGGTGTGGGAGACACAACCCATTGCAAGCTTATACAATCCGCTCATTGTCCTTTCAACACACAATTATATATCAGCTAGGAACTAAACTTAGTCAAAACTTTCTGAAAGTCTTTTTTAGCCTCTACTAAAACTACAGAATATCCAGTAAAAAAAACAGCGAGAGGAGTCTCCCCTAAATTTTCTCGTATACTCCCTAACACATGTAGAGAAAAGATAAGTTAAAAGGCAGTAAAACGCAACAAGCGTCCCTAATAGCAGGTGGAGAAAAATTAAGCGAAACGGCATACCACGAGTTTCACGCAGCAAGGCGAAAGACGGAAGTAAAATCAAGAAGCCGGCGAGATTATGCAATAGTGCTGGGTAAGATAAAGAAAACCAAATTTGCAATTTGAACGCCTTTTTTTTTACCCAATTGACACAAAAATTGGACACAGATCTACAATTAAGATTAGAAGGCCACATACCAAATTTCATTTATCTACGTCACCCTTGTTAAAGAATTATTGTGTTCACAAGTATGCAATTATACAGACCGATAGACAGTCAACCCTTCAACGAATTTGGCCCAAAATTTTATACCGACCTACATTACCGATGATAAAACTGTGTGCCAAATTTTATCCCTCTAACTATTAAAGTTTTTGAGTTATCGTGTTCGCATGAACGCAGACAGACAGACTTCCCGTAGACAGATTTTTTCTGAACTTTGATAGGAAACTACAAATTATGTGTAAAGATCACAAACCAAATTTCATCTCTCTACCTATAACAGTTTTTGAGATATCGTGTTCAAAGACAGACAGACGGACATAATTCCAAAATCGTCTTTTTCGGACTCAGGGAAGTCTAAAACGAAGAGATTCATCAAAATCTCGAGTTCGAATTTTTGGACGGTTAGGGGGAATGCGGGGACATTAATACACTTTTTTTTAGAAAGCTAAAAAATGATTTTACCAACGGTAATAATTAGAATTAATACGCTATATTTATGCATTTGTTAATCTAATATAGGATTTCAATCGAGTTTTGGTCATAAATGATATACTTATTGCACTTTTTTCCTAAAAATGGATTTGTATCATTCTGTCCCATACTATGGGTACATTGATACACATGGAAATATCGAAGATAATGATGATTAATAGGTGTGGGATTAAAGCAAAGTTTGTTTCATCAATAAACTTTGTATTCCAAATCAGTGTTTAAAAGTTTAACAAAGTAACAAACTTTTATTTTAATAAAAATTCAATATTTGTAATGAGACTGGAAAAATTAACAATAATGCCTCAGAAAATAATTTATCTCCATAAATAATAAAAGAGAAATTGCGTGTGTGAGAGTAAAAATACTTTGGAGGGAAAGAATGTGTACCTCGTATCCGTTTATTTTAATTTTAATGCATTAAAAATTAAGGAAAATTTCACGTTCTTCCTTGATGACTTACCGAAAAAATATAGCACAAAAATAACACCCATCCATCTGTATCATTCTAAAATCCACACCATCTAAAAGTGCAAAAAGTTATCTTTTCGATTATATTAATTAAGTTTCCGGACAATTTTTCTCTCCAATTTTAATAAATTCATAAAAAAATATTTTAAACCTAATTTACAACAATTCTTATCGTTTTTGCAATGAAATTCAAACTGTTTTCATAATTTAAACAAATATTTATTTGCGTGTTTATCATAGATAGTTCATTTTTACGTTTTGTTTTTCATTTCTGAAGACCATTTTACAAAGTAGTTGCTGTTAAGGCACACTGATGCACACAGAAGACACGTATCAATGTGCCCCGGAGTCAATTGTATCAATCTGCCCCAAGAGCCTTTTTTACAAAAAACAAGTGGTCACTCAGAAACAACACTAAACAATCGCAAAACTTAATATAGTTCAGAAAAATAAATGTTTTTCCTATCTTTGGAGTAGATTCCCTGGCAGGAAAACATAATTAGTTAAAGAAATCACCCAACACAAACTTAGAGAAAAATCTACTTAGACGAAAAGATTAGCGGTTCGATTCATTTGTAAATTAACTTTTGACTAAACATGGTCGAAAAATATATCTTGTGCTAATGGTTACAGTGGCATATGTATGAGGGGATGTGAAACATCATGCGCCATTCCAATCTTCAAAATTTATGGGCTGTATCAATGTTCCATCGTATCAATCTACCCCAACTCCCCCTACAATACTTTCTATTTGTATACTTCGAATGCGAGAAAGTAAAATACTTGAAACTTCATAACATCTCGTTGGCATTAATCGTGGAATCATTTTTAAACTAGCCGCGTTTGGCTGTCAGCACTTTAACATCAAAAATTTACTGCTTCATTTCAATGGAACCAATACATGCTCGCGTGATACAAATGCAACGCGCCAATTTAAATTTGGAATTCATTCCACATTTTGAAGAAGAAAAGTTTAAGACAACGAGTAGTTAGATATCAGATAAACATGCAATTACGTTTGTAGTGTCACTATGACGTAACTTGAATCAGCTGCCCTCATAATACTGAAATAATCTATACTCCTAAATTATTATAACAATATTAACGACTATTGCTTTTTTTTTATCTTTTATACTCGTAAGTAATAAAGAATTCTTTTATCTTAATTTTTTTTCCTCCAAGTGAACTAAAAAAATTCAGTTGTCAAAAAACTAAAATCTTTTGTTTACTATTATCCGTCATCTGAATAATCCATACAAAAGTTTCTGACATAATCTCAGGACTTTCAAATGGCTGATTTCCATTTCTCTTGTTAAAATATTTCGTCCACGTGGAAACTCTCCTTAGTCTCTGTATCTGTCATTACTCAGACTAAGGAAGTGCGCTGAAGCTTAGAAATTCATGAGCGATAAAAGTCTTAATGACAGGGCATTTCACTATGCTTCCAGGACAGGATGGAAATTCTCTTAGCTCTTTCGAAATCAATAGACGGAGAAAGAGTTTCTTGGAATATTTACTGCTTCTATCCGTTGGCGCCATTATTCATGCAGACGATAATTTAGATGCAGTCAGCATATCCTGAAATACAACTTTTGGACGTTCGTTCGGATAATCAACTTCATGCAGAGATAAATTATCAGTGTTGCTTGGAAAACTGTAATAACTTAACCTATATTAGTACAGATGAGTTGACACATCAGGTAAAAATATTTCATTCAGGCTGGAAAATGATGTGGAAATTTCTGGTAAGTAGACGATCGTCATAAAAAATGGAAATAAAGTTTTATTATCTTATTTTTCATTAGATGTTTCTGTTTATTTGCGGTAAAGTAGGTTTTCCGCCGGGACCATCAACTTCCGATGATAATGTTAAGTCAATGGAAATCTTCAAAATTTCAACACTCTGTTTGAAGATATTAATTAGTGTTTAAAATGGAGTTTTTTATGCTATGCCTTAAGAATACTTTGAAAATATTAGATTTAATGATTCTCTATTGTTGTTGCGCTCAAGAGTAAATAAGAGTGTAATTTTGTGGAAAGGTTGCCATAATTATTCTTTATCGCTCTTTTGGCGACTTCCAAGATTTGTTTGGTGGTTAAATTTTTAACCGCCAAACAAATCGAAACAAACCGTTTAACAACCGATTTAGATAATCACTGACGGTTACATTTTTAAGCAAACGATTTAGCAAATTCCAATCGTTATATTTAGAATTTAAATGCTTTAAGAGATTTTTTTAACCGATTTAAAAAGAAAGTATTACACAAACTCAAAGAATACGAAATTCAACGCTTTGTGTACTAAAGAAAGAATTGATTCGAACTTGGCGCTTGATTCAATTTCCAAATGGATTTGGCGATTGCTTAAATCGGAGGGTTACCGGAAAACGGTCTGTGAATCCAAAATAAACAAACCAGAAAACTCGTCCATACAGTTCGCTTCTAGAATTTCTAGAACGCACGAATTATCCTCGACAATAACAAAAGAATTTTTGATGCCGTCTATACCTTTGAGAACTTCATAAATAATACAGAAAAGAGTTAGTAATAATGAGAATATACTGAATAATGTAAAATTTTCAACTGAGAAAACACTCATTTTCATTATAAACCTATGTATATTATTGTAGTTCTTTCAGTAGCGAATATTCGAAAAGTATCAAAAATAGATTTTGTTCTTGTCTTCCTGGGACCGTAATTAGAAATTTACAAATCGTTCACAAAAGAATTTCATTTTATCCCACTTGAATGAACATCATCCGTAGGATCGGAAAAGAAATTTCATTCTATTTTCTTTCGTTAGAACAGACATCACGCACGACGGCTGCACAGATCCCACACACACACACAAAGATTATTAATTTGTCTAATCCTACAAAATCCACTGTTCTCTTTGTCAGCTTGGCGTTCTTTCATGCGTTATTACTCCGCTTTTCCTTTCCTAGGTCTCCGTGGAACTCCGTGAGCTATCTACTGGGGCGTGGCCAATCTATCGCCTGTGGCTCTGACTAACCGTCAAATTTAGTAGTTTGACCAAATAAGACAACTATCATTTTTTAATTTTGTTTAAGGAAACGTCTGGTGTTTTAGTTTATGTATTTTGTTTTTCTTATTTTTTGTGTGAAAAGAAAATAATTAAAAAAATGAGTATACTCTCAAGACAAAATACAATTAAAGAAACAATATTTTCTCTGTCTTTCTTCCTGCTGCATATTAAATTTGACCACGACAGAAGATTTAGTATGCACCGGGGAGATTAGATTGCACGGTTTTTCTGTGAAATCGGTTGTCGTAAATCGTAATCCTTCGACCCCATTACCGAGACTCTTCCAGGTGGTGAATTTTATTGTCTGGTTTTTAACACTATTTATAAAGTCCAAACTTACTACGTTAAATTTTAGTTAATCCATTTTAAATTTAAATTCATGAGCTTTACTATCATTCTTTCAGAAATAAACTCATATAAGGTTAACGTCCAATTTTCGGTACCAAACAACATTTGAGTGTAATGATGCATTCCTCGAATTTTTTCTTCCAGTATAACAGTTTAGCTTCAATAATAGTAACCAGAAAACTAACATTAGGAAGCAAATTTAGATCAATTTGCGTGGCAAATCTTGACTTTCATCTTTAAATCCAAATAATACAAAATGCTCTATAAAATTGCTACGATATCTTCCCGATACTATACAGCACTTAGAATATCGAACATTGTTATGTGCTTATAGAGAAATCAAAAGTCATTGTGCGATTTGATTTAGACTCGAAATACAAGAATGGTAAAAACACCTATAAATTTATTACACAAACAACAACAAAATGAAAAACACAACTTACTTGCAAGAAAGGGGAATTTAATTCGATTTATCTGAACAGGAAAAATAAGCAAGCAGGAGTACAGAATGAAACATGAACTAAACCATTTTCCTTTTCCGAATGCAAGGTATTGCATTATACAAATTTCTGCTTTTATCGTATGACTAAAATTGTCGTAATTAAATGTCGTCTGCATTTATCAGGATTCATAAAAATAGTGATTATACACTAAGAAGTCTAAAGTTATTCAAGATGTAATAGAAAAAAGAGTTAAACTAAATACTGGAGTTTTTATAACGGACAGAAACTTCGGAATTAATCAGAAAATAAATTATCTTATTTGCACAAAATTACGATTAAATGCTTTCTAGTGTAATAAGTATTTACAAAAATACAATTAAATAATATTCTGTGGCGCCAACTAACAGTTATTACGAAACAAAAAATCCAAATTAGAATACTTATTAGTGCAATAATGCATTAACGAAATAGGCTGATTTAAATACATTAAGATTTCTCTGCAAAGATGCACAGTATCTGTTCTGAACAATGGCAAGTATCATAAATCTGTATTCGCAGCAGCCTAATTGGAAAAAATGTAGCTAAAACCACGAATAATTTCCTCAGAAAACAGCAACTGTAACGCCAACGACTCGTAAAACTAAACTTGGTAAAAGCATTTATCAGATAAATGAATGCAATAAACGTTTGCGCTAAGGCTCATTAGTGAAATGCTCTAAATAGACCATTTGGTTCCACTTTTTATTTTATTTTGCTGCACTAATTAGATTCATCCGGGCATTAAGCAGCCGTTCTTCGACAAAATGCGAAAAAGATCTGCTAATTAAGTTCTCGTGGCCTTAAAATAAATACTCTACAATTACGGTTACATGTAAATAACCGGGATAATCTCTTTTATGGTGTTTCATTCCTAGCAAAGCTGTATCATTCTAAATTTAACACAAGATATTAGTCAACTTATTTTAAAAGAAAAAATAAAGTGGAAATAGTTCTATATATATATATATATATATTGTTGCCATTCAAAGCTTAGCAAAATTCATGTCAAATGATAATAAATTTTGACAGAAAAAAAAATATATATCATGGCTTTTAATTCCATCGACATCATTATTTATCAAAACACCATCGAATGTTAAAAACTAAACACAATGATGCAGCATATTGAAATCTATTTAAGTGACTTTTATATTTTTAAATAAATGTTCATAAGCTTTGGACACTGCTTTTTGAGTTTACGCGAGTGATCGTTTTTTGTGTTAGCATATTGAGATGACTGTACGACTTGTTCTTCAGTGAAACTGCTGTAACGGAGTCAATTCAAGTGACGTCATAGTCACATGACAAACATTCACTTCTCGGCTTTTTGGCTAAGATGATTCAGTAATGTGACAAACATAACTGCTCATGCCATTTAAATATGTATCTAAACGTTGAACTTTGTGACACGGGGGTAGGCGTCTGTCATATAACATCTTAGCTGTTTCAACAAACTTTTTCAGTAGAGAAAACTTACATTCTTGATCGGCTTTTGCCTATTATAAAGCAAAAGAGAAAAGTGATTGACGAGCGAAAACATTTTTCAAGATTCCATTTAATATTCCTGAGTTATCAAAAGCATGCGCTGCGAAAATTTGAAGGGAAATGGTTTCTATATGTATTAATTAACTCATAAAAGTCTGTCTAATAAATAATTTCATTAGAATCAACTAAATATATTATAAATTTTTAAAAACATTAACGTAATTTAGAGTAGACTTACTCTAATTCTAATATAAACAGAAAACGATATTGAATAAATTATACAAAGCTAAATTAGTAATTAAAAAATAACCATTTGATATAAAGTTATGTAAGAATTGGAATTTTAAAACCAAAGAAAATATGAAACAAAAAATTAGCAATTATTTTAAATAACAAAAGAATTTTTCTAAATATTTTCGTTAACAGTAACTGCACAATCAGTTCTAAATTTGAATTTCACAAGTTTCTTAATGCTAATGAACTCACCGTTATCTTTTCTTATTCAGAGTGAGAAATTGGCGTTATTCAGTTAGGTATATTGTCTTAAGATACTTTTCTGAATGTTTGACAATTCGGCATTAGCATATTTTTATAAAGTTATTAATAGTATCGTGTACACTTGACGAGAGGAAGAAAATAAATAAAGCCATGATCTTCGTTATTTTGGCACCATTCGTTGTACTCTCAAATAAAAAGTATCGTTTGAATCCAAATTAATGTCGTTAAGAGTTCAATGTTCGTGAAAAATTTGAAACCAGTGCAGTTCATATTAAAATGACATCTTCAAACAGACAATAATATTCTTCTAATTTTCTTTATTCTTAATTCCGATTACAATATCTCTACAGAAAATAAAACGAGAAAAATTTGACGAATAAATTTTGTTCACTGTACATAATATATCGAGTTTATCCACTAAAATCAAGGAAATATGTGAAGTTACGAATCCAACAATGATTATAAATCAGAAAAAAGTGTAATCCTCATTAACAAAACATGCTGATTCATTAAACCGAAACGATTTCAAATGACGATTTCTTCTAAAATGCATAGTATCTGTTCAGCACAATGCACAAGCTAATAAATTTGCACTTCTAGCACATGTATTGGAAGAAACACTCTTAAAACCCCGAATTATTTCCTCAGAAAACAAAAGCTTTGACACCAACAAATCGTGATATTAAAGCTGGTAAAGAATTTGTCAAATCAATTAACGCAATAACTTTTACGCTAAAATCATTACGGAAATGCCCTAAATAGACTATTCGGCTTTACATTTTTTATCTTGTTGCACTAATTATATTCATCCAGGGAGTAAGCAGCCTATTCTTCGACAAATTGCGGCAAAGATCTAATTAATTTCTCGTGGCCTGAAAATTAATATCCCATAATTTCGGTTACTGGTAAAGCCTTTCAGAGCTGTTTCATTGTTGGTAAAACTGCATTGTTTTAAATTTCAGTAAGCGATTTAAAAACTTGTTTGCAAATAAAAACAAATTGTAATTGTTTCTGTATGTAAATTAAAGTGAAGAAAAATTCTTATCAAACGCTAATTAAATACCAAAGAAGAGAAAGAAAATATGTCATGACTTTTTATTCCATCGACATCGTTATTCTGGAAAACAGATCGAAAATGAAAAATAAAACCCGATGCGACTGTAAGCCATAAAAGTGACTTCCATATTTTCAAGAGACTGTTCCACAATTCACAAAAACTGCATTTTTTCTTTCTCCTATACGAAGTATAGAAAGAAAAAGTACTGTAAAGTACTGTCAACACGTTTTATACCTCCCTAAGTCCGAAAAAAAAGCATTTTTGGAATTGTGTCTGTCTATCTTTGACATTTGGCATATAGTTTCATCTCCAGAACTGTAGAAGTGTATCAAATTTTGGACCAATCCGTCAAAGTGTTGACTGTTTGTCGGTCTGTCTATTTGTGGGTTTGTGAACGCGGTAATTCAAAAACGCAACAATCTGGATAAAGGAAATTTGGTATGTGGTCTTGACATCACGAATGTAAATTTGTAACACATTTTGGACTCATTCGGCCAAAGGGAAGAGGTCCAAAATGCATACTCAATTCTCTTCACTATGTTAACACAAACCGCGCCATATTGTGTAAGTATAAGTAAGTTCTGTCCGCCAAGAGAACTCTGCTCGCCAAGTTGTCTCGTTGATGGCGGTCGCTATAGCAGCTGGTTATGTTAGGAAAGATCCATTTCGAATAGGAGGAATCCGACGGAAGTCGGGATTTTATTTTATTCTTGGCACCAGTTTGCTACGGTAATAAAAAAGTAAATCATTCGTGAAAGTCTGCCTACTCGAAATGGATTCCTCCTACGATAACCTCTTTCTATATAGCGACCGCCGTCAATAAGACAACTTGGCGAGTAGAGTTCTCGTAGCGGACAGACAGTACTCGATAGACTAAATGAGAACACTCCTGCTGATTATAATTTTCGAACATTCTAGAAAATCGCGCTTCTGTTTCTATATTATTTATTTGTTGTTTGCATTATACATATCTGCTAGGCAGAAACTTCCTTTCGTTAGCTTGACGCCGTATTCACAACAAAAAATTCCATCAGAAAATAAACGATGTCTCTCAAGAGTTCAGTATGCATACAATACGACGGAGGACAGCATTATGTACTGTTTCAACATTTTAAGGTTACAAATATTTAATATCGCACGTAAAAAAAAGTCGAAAAGTATGCAAATATATAAAAAAAAATTCAGAAGTTTCATATCGGTTCAATTAATAAAATTGAAACGATTCTTTTTATATGCAGAAGTCGCACAACATTAACTACGTCACTAAAATTTGTGAATTTTTTTAAACACAAAAAAATATTCATTTAGAAATGTTTTGTCTCGAAGTGAAGCACAATTTTGATTTTAGGCTTTCAATAATGTTATAAATTCAACCAGCGAGAATATTCTCCCCTCGACTTTCTCGTATACTTCCACAATAATCTGTTCATTCCCCTTTATAAAAGTCTGTATCTCCAGGACATACAAAGGGAATGCCAAAGTACGGAACGCAACAGCAGCGTAGAGCATACACACGCAGCGGCGGATTTTATCAATATCAGGCCACAGGTTCAAAGTTGCTTTGAGGCCCCTTCTCCATACCCAATATTGCAAATTCGCCTTCAGATTATCACTACGAGGCACGTGGAATACGTTTTGAGGCCCCCTAGAGTCTCTAGGCACGAGGCGGGAGCCTATAACATCTGTGCGGAAAACCGCCACTGGACACATGGCGTGTTTGGTGCTTCGTAATATAATGAAGAAAAGCGAGTATGTATTTTAGATGCTTTCCTTTGGACCGATTGGGTTCATTATTTGATACAGATTTACACTTTTGGGTCACAAGACCACATACCAAATTTCATTTATCTAAGCGGTTGCGTTTTCTGAGATATCGCATTCACATACACGCGCGTGACTGACAAACAATCCACCAACTGATAAATTTGAACAAAATTTGATACCCATCTACAATTTTGATGACACAACCATATGCTAAATTTCATCCATATAGATCTATGCGTTTTTGAGTTATCATATTCAGATAAAATCGAACGGATATACAGACAGACTTCCCGTAGACGGACTATGTCCAAAATTTGATATAAATCTATAATTTTGGTTTCAAGGCCATGTGCCAAATTTCATTCATCTAGCTAGCTCGCTGCATTTTTGAGTTATCGTATTCACAGACAGACAGACATAATCCCAAAAATGCGCTTTTCGTCTTAGGGAAGTTTAAAACGTGAAGAATCATCAAAATCTGGAGGTCGAATTTTTTAAAGATTACAATACTTTCTCTTTGAATACTTCGTATATGAGGAAGTAAAAATTATTAAGCAAATTTTAAATTAATATGATTTTCGTTTAAATTGTAAAGTAAATTCATAAATTTAACTATCGAATTGCGATTTTTCGAAGTTAAACCTTAAAAACCACTTCAAATGCTGAATTCAAGAAAAAAATCGGAATACGGTAGAACTCCAGGAATCCGAACTAATTGGGACTGAACTTTGTTTGGATTACGGGAAATTCAGTAAAAAAACTCTTGATACACCAAATGCAGTAGAGTATTGACTCTGTGTGCTCTGTGAAGGCGTGCGGAAAGAGCGATACAGTTGCAAACAAATTGAGGGTAAAAAGAAGATATCCGAGTTTGTTTCTACTAAGGTGCTGTATTCGTTCTTAAAGACCAATTACAAGACTTCCTTTTAGTATTAGCATTAGCTTTATTGCTGATTGGTAATTATTATTTTTCCTTCATTTTTCAGTAAAAAGTTTTCAGAAAATTTTTTTTTAAAAGTTGTTCGGATTATTCGAAATTTCGGATTCCTGGGGTTCTTCTGTAATTAAAAGTGCAATATACATTAATGAACCAGATTTATTTAAGTAAATTCACCCGATATGAAATTTAAATTTCTTCGAATATTGCACAATATTCCTTAACAAATAGAAAATTCTTATCATGCAATATAAATCTGCATTGGCAACAACCAAATCGAAAGAAATGTAGTTAAAACAAAGCATAATTTCAGCAAAAGGTAGCGCATTGAATTTAACGCAAACAATTTATAAAACTAAAGTTGATAAAAGCATTTATCGAGTAAATGAATGCAATAAGTATTTCCGATAGGTCCATTAGAGAACTACCCTAAATAGAGCATTCCGCTTCATTTTTTTATTACATTATATTGCATCCGGTAGAAAACAGCCTGTTCTTAGATTAAATATAAAAAAGGTCTGCTAATTATTTTCTAGTAGCTTAAAAATAATATATCATAGTTTCAATTACGTCTAAATAACTGCGGAAGTCTATTTATGATGTTTCACCCCTAACTACACTGCATTGTTCTGATTTTAAAATAAGTTATTAATGAATTTGTTTCGGAAAGAGAAAATTCAAAAGGGAAATTGTTACAGCATGTTCCTATTGTTGTCATCTGATTTATCAGGAGGGTCAATGAATCTCCTCTTAAATGCTAATTAATTATCTCTGAATAAGGAAAATATATCACTCCTATGTATTAAGTTTCCACTTCCATCATTATTTTTCAACTCTACATAGAAATTTTTTTTAAAAACCAAGTCAGGGTTCAAAACACATTCATATTTGCCTATACATTCGAAAGGCTTCAGTCAAACTTTAAGGGTAAGTCAGACCTTTAGCCTATTGGACCAATTGCTTCCATCTGGTCAGGCACCTAAGGGGACCCCTAGCTAGAACGAAATCTACTCTTGGCTCATTTCAGTGACGTATCTAGGGTGGGACAGGAAGAGTATTGGCTCTGAGCGCCATTAACGAAGGGCGCAAAATGATGGTTAAGAATTTAAAAGAGCTACATTTTTTTTTCTGAACCTAAATCCTTATATTCTTCCAAAATAAAAGTAATTCCAACCAAATAAGGGACATCCCGTCCCCTTGGAAACCTGCTGAAACAAACTTTCGCAAAGTATCAAACTGCATTTTGTTACAGAAACACACTTCCTTCTTAACAAGCCGATAAAAAGGATGGTCATCAATGAAGGATGGCGATCTTCCAAAAATCGCATAATTTGACACCAGAACCTCACCTGTGAAGAGGGAAACATGATAATTTAGAACTTTTCATAGATTTATATCAATGGAGGAGGTGTATTCTTGAACATCGTGAAATCTTAGCAGAAAGAGAAAGATTGAAAGATAAAGTTGATTAACCTCTGTAGGGTGCCTAAGGGTGTGCACGATGATATAATGATATAAAATGAATAATCTTCATTTCTTTTGATTGTTTCTTCCGAGGAACTTCCTTCCACTTCCACCAGGAAGTGGCAAATATTTAAGGAAAAGGGTTATTTCTGTTTCTAGTCAACAGAGAATACAGCAAAAAACTCATGTGAATAGCGGGAATACCTCCACTTTATTTGTAAAACCCAAAAGGAGCCCATTTTGAAAAAGGTGAGGCTGATTTGGCATTATTATTTCGTAATTACTATAATATATTTTCTAAAAATACTATCCAACAGTATATTTAAATTCTGTTTTTTTCTTCTGGGCATCTGTCTGATGTACATCTTTTATTGAGTACCAGCGCAAACATACTCTTCTACTCAGACTGAGTGCTTTTGCATAGTTTGAGATTTTTCATAAACCATTTTAAAGTTATTGAAACAAGTGGTATAGTGACTATGTACTTTTCAGTGTTGGTATACAAATTTTGTTTGTTAGTTATAGGCTGGCATGCATGCAATTTTAGGTTAAAACTTTAAAGTATCCATTTTGCTTATCAACCCGTTTTAGCTACCATTTTGATTGTTTTCCATTCTACCACAGAGATAAAAAGTCTTTTTTCAAAAAAAATTTATGATTCTACAAACTGGTGTCAGTTGATTGGGAACCCGGGCTGACCGAACTTATTTCCAGTTGAGCCCCGCAACTCCTAATGCCGACCTTGAGTCAGGCATACATAAACAAATCATGTTTACATTGGAAGACATAGGCGCGTTATTGAACAATGCGTGCCTAATGTTATAAAAGTTGTTCTAAAAGCACGAGTACTCGACCACTGTGAGAGTTAACTGCGAAAGATCTAATTTCATACATCATTAAGTGTAAGGACACGAATGTACACAGTGGGACAAGCATCTGTTTGGAAATCTTTCACGATAAAAATGCACCTCTGCTTGCTCATATAAATGCGCTTCCCTATAACATGAGATGCATGAATGCCATTTCAACATTGCTCTACAACTCTACCATACGTTCTCCTTATCTTTAATTGGAATAATAATGACTGCTCTTATCCAGTTCTCTAGCACTTTCTCGTGACTTGTTTATTTTGGCATTCTTGTTTAACCTTTGATGTTTGTAGGAACCCTTTCAAATCACCTGGTCTGTGTGCATATTGGCACTCTACAGGAAATATAGTTGAATCTAGTGTCACCTAATTCGATGCAAATATACTTTGGAAGATGAAAATGTACGCATTGGAGCGATTTTTTCTGAAATTTGAATTAAAATTTCGAAATTAACAAATTTCGGGGTCTTTCCGCGATAACATCGGAATTAATTTTTACATTATTTTAAATTTTCGAAAATTACCACCCCAATAACATGGGTTTTATTTTCACGCGCTTTTTCGTTGATTTTCAACATTTTTTTTTAATATTGATATTAAGTATTAGATGTAGCAGTGCTTTTCTTTTTTTTGTAATGAAATCCAAAGCAATTTCATTGTTTCATCAAATAACCGTATCACTTCCATTTCCCATCATTAAAGTCATGATTAAAAATCTGCTTTCATCGAATATTTCCAAAATTTCATTTTCGCGCGCGCGCGCGGGCCTAAGTTCGTAATTTACTCATATAGTAATATACCTTTTAATATATACGTACAGTAATATATCTTTTAATATACATGTGCTGTAATATACCTTTCAAAACTGTTTGAACTTCTTTTACCAGTATGAAATGTCTAAGTTTTTTCCGAATTTTAATATTTTTAATTTTTCAATGTATCCAATCGATATATCATCTTTCTTAGACTTGTCTTTCAACTCAAGCTCATTCAATTTTTAGATTTTTATCTTATATGAAAAGTTTAGCTAATTTTTATTATATTTGTGAGATATTTCTTCAACCTAGCTCCAAATCCATACTTTTAAAATATAGAAACGGATATTTGCTTTTAGCTTTGCTTCCTAATTATGTATTACTGTAGCGGGTTTTTTCCCCTCTTAGACACGACAATGAAGATTATGTAACATAATTTTCTTTGTTTCGACACGAATTAATCATTTTCGTCTTTAAAAACTAACTCTCTGAGCCCGGTTAGAATGAAAATTCCAGAACCTCAAAAACTGAAGTAAATTTTCGTACACGGAGAAAGAATGGAATCCTCCCTTTCTTTACAGAATTTCCAGAAGAACGGCACCCGAATTTGGGCGATTAATTGTGAACAAAGAAAGGATCTACTTTTTCCCCATAAAATGTATTCAGGCGCCCGAAACCGCCCAAGTCCAAGCCTCTGTCGAATGGGGCGGTTTGAGGCGAGATAGGGCTCATAGAGTTAAGGCACACAAATGTCATTTTTTTATTTTCTTTTCTTTTTTTTGCACGTTGTTTTCAAAGCAGAATTTTAACTTTGAAGTGACTGCTGTCAAGATTTTATTACAGAAGTAACAAGTAATGAGAAAAAGTTTTATAGTTGGTCCATTTCTAAACATTGCTGCGATACTTCAATTATATATTCTAATATTTAAAAGTTTTTTTTCGAGTTCTTTCAGTTTCATTGTTTATTTTCTCGCTGTCATCAGTACCTTTTTTATTGTTTCTGTAGTCAAGGGCAGATTTAGGAATCCATTGGGGGGGGGGGGAATACTGTGAAAATAAATGTTTTCTAAGCTATGGCAGAGCCGTTCTCTATTTTCAAACTGGGTAGGGTTACAGTATTTTTAGTTGAAATCCGGACGCACCGAGCGGGGTGGACGAAGAGTCTTGGGGAGTCAAGTATAGAATAAAATTCTAATAGCTGCCTATCAGCGATCCTCTTTCATAACACAAGCACAGAGTTTGAGGAAGTGAAAAACAAATTAGGCATCAGAGTGCAAAGAAGATATAGTTTACATTAATGTTTGGTCAATCAAAATTAGATTAATAAAAATAGAATAAAACAAAACTGTCAAAACTTTTAATTTTTAGTTTGGACTGGCCCCTGGATGAGGAGGTTCATCCACTTTCCCGTCTCCATTTTTGGTAGATACTTTTCGGATGAGGTGATTTCATTCAAGGAAGTCTTATCATTTTTAATTTTTTGTTGAATTTTCGGCAAGATAAAATGGAATTTGCTTTGACGCTCAGCAATTCTTTTACCACAGCCTCCCTCTGCCAGATGGACTGCATCATCGAAAAAATTCGTTTATAGTGCAAACAGTGAGATTCCAATCATTGGTGGAATGACATCAACTTATTCGAATGCATCAGGTTTTCCCTATTAAATTTCTCTCGCGCCTCATTCACGGGAACATTTTGGAAGTGCGGACCAGAGGCGTAGTGGAGACGGTACGCACCGGAACGCCGTTCCGGCACTGCTTTTTTTTCACGAGAAATAAATAAGGAAAAACTGTGAAAGCGTCCTTAAAACAGCACAATGTGGAAGTGCAGCATTTAAAAAAAAAAAAAACAGTGAAAGTAATCCGTATTTACAGAAAAAATCATTCTCATTTCAAATAAGTGAAAGCTTGCACAAAAATTTATTTAAGTATTGAGACCGAAAAATGCACTAAAATCGCAGAAACGGTGATGCAATCCGAAACGCACTCTCGTTGGCTGACTAGATTTTGACGTCACTTGTGTCCGTCTCTTCCGCGACTCTTATCGTCGTTTGAAACTTCTCGGTTTTATCCGCAGCATAAAATTGATTTCTTAGCCCATTTTTTTCAAATGCCTTGAAAGAATGTGCATCTCTGTGAATGTAATAGAAAGATTTTCCCGTAATCAGCACTCAAGACACTGAGATGCTCTTCTGTATTATTTTTATAGATATCTTTGAAAGCTTCGGAACAAAGCAAGCTACTCACTTTCTTTCAGTAAAACCCTTCCCTCCTCCTTAGTTTATCACAAGGGAAGAAACACAAATTTGTTGTGGGTGCATGTGTTTGTAATTATTCAGTTCCGACAAAGAAACTGGACACAAAACGTTGCTCGGATCTTCCCTTGAATACATTCAGTAACTGAAACGAAGCTATAATCGTATATATTGATTAAATATACACAATAGACTTCACCTTAGGAAAAACGGGTAGGTTTTCAAAGCTATCCGTTAGGCAGCGATAAATTGAAGAGGGTTCTTCGCACATTCCGAGGATACGCTACGATTTCTGTCGCACAAGAAAGAATGAAAAGCTTAGAACCAGATTTCGCATGGTCTGTGAAATTTCGTATGTCCACAGAAAAAAACAAAAAAAAAAAAAATATGTATACACTTATTCCAGAAGTTCCGCTCAAAATAAATTCAGGTACGCCATTTTTTTTAAATGCACATGAGCATTTGAAAAATTTATTTTATTTTATATAGTTTTATTTTACTCTGCTGTGAAGAATATAAATTATTTCCTTCGTACAAGTATTAATTTTAAGATATTAGTTAATAGTAATTAATATTAAAAAATTCAGTAAAAATAACTTATATAAAGAAACCTATATAAATTTATAATAATATACAAACACGACCGAATGCGACTAATCTAGGAATTTAAGGGCTACCATGTACAAATCGACAAACCCTAGATGTGCGCTGAGATAAATTTATCTACCTTTTTTCAATTGTAATAATTGATAAGTAAATTGACTTTTGAAGATTGATTTTGATTTGAATAGACTCATTGAATCTAAATTATTTATTTTGCATCAAAAATTCTGTGAATTATTTTCTTGCACTACAAATGAAAACTATTTTCATCATCAAAAAAGTCATGAATTTAAACTTATATTTAAGATATTCTAATTAATTTTAAATGGTACTGTAATTTTCTTAAAAATATATAAAAAAAAACATTTGAATATCCATGGAAATAATATAAGCAGTAAAATAACAAGAACAAGTTGTTTTAAAAAATCTTAAAGAAGTTGGGACAGCCTCTGTGCCACCGCCCCTCAAAGGGTTAAAATACAAATTCCATGTAATCAAATAGAAGGAAAAGATAATTAAATTTAACTATTTGCTTTAAAATTGATAGTTAAAATCTCACCTTATACTTAGATTTAAAAAAACGGAAATCAAATTAAAGGCTGTTTTTTACTGTGCTTCGTGATATGCAATTTTAATAGATATAATATAGATAATTATCTATATTAATTAGTATTATTAGTATTTATAATTACTCTTCGAGTGCCGTTATAATTGTATTAACACATTTAGGAACAATGCAGTACTTGTAACTTTCCGACATTATTTTATCTGATGCGGTAGTCGGAAAATATAGAAGAAAAAAAAGCAAAATTTCTATAGCGAGCGAACGGGAGCTCTCCCCTGTTTGGACACATGTGACGTCAGACCCTCTTCCCGCCAAAATGAATCGTTTTTCCGGCTCATCTGAGAGGCGAACTTTGATTGCAAGTATAAAAAAAAAAACTGCCTAGAATTTTTTTTTAATGTCATTGTTCATTTTGAAGCATTTTCAATCAAAAATGCTGCATTTCCCCATTCTTGTCATCCAGTGTAGAGCGTTCCGGCACTGCTTTTAGAGCGTAGCTACACTGCTTATTTTGTGACTACACCACTGGTCCAGACATTAACTTGGACGGCAGTTTGAAATCCAGATTGTCCGAGCATATAGCAACCCTAATACTGGGAGAAACAATGAGTGCCCCCCCCCCCGAAAATCTTGAAACAAACCTCTTGCCCCTTGAATTATCAGCTGAAAGAACAACGTAAAAAAGAAACATCAATTTGTCCGCCTTTGTGGAAGGAGAGGGGGTGGAGTCCTTCCCCTTTCCTTCCCCGTAATTACGCACTTATGTCGAACCTGTTACTCTATTACAATTAGTTTCCTGGAAAGTCTATATACAGGGTGGCCACCCGACCGGGAAACCTGGAAAACCGGGAATAGTCAGGGAATTTTGGGAGACCGGGAAAAAACAGGGAAAAGTCAGGGAAATTTATTCTAAACCTGGAATTTTTTTATTTTGATAATTCTTATTGCAGGCGACAATTCGTTGATCTTTTTTTATAAATAGAATGAAACACCGTTGGCAACCAATGAGAATCAGTCATTTAATGACAGTCAAAAACGAATGCCATCTGTGTTCATGTAAAAACCTCGCCAGGGGCGACATTTAAATTTCCGAGGGACCGAAATTTTGGCTATTAGTCCAGTCAACGAAGGGTTTGAAAAAAAAAAAAAAAACGTTAAATCATATAGTTTTGAAAATTGGTACACATGTTCGTTAGGGGCTTCAGATAAACATATTAAAAGTCCCTGGTCCTGGGGGGTAAGCTCACGGCGCCATCTTGGATTTCATCCCCCTTTTTTAGTTTTTTCCAGAATACCTCGAAAACTATTGAGTTTTCAAATTACAATGGATTTAACAAATTAAAGAGCATAAAATTCCCTACAAATACATGCTTATATTTTTCTTCCAGCTTTAATTGTTTTCCAGATAATGGGTCTCAAAGGTTGCCGCCATCTTGGATTTCATTCCCCCTTTTTATAGTTTTTCTGAATAACTCGAAAAGTATTCAATTTTCAAATCTTAATTGATTGAAAAAATTAAAAAGCGCGAAATTTATTTCAAATATGTACTTTTATTTTTCTGCCAGCTTTAATAGTTTCACAGATAATGGGTCTCAAAAGTTGTCGCCATCTTGGATTTCATGCCCCTTTTTTAGTTTCTCTTGAATATCTCGAAATCTATTCAATTTTTAAATAACATATAGTCAGCAAATTAAAGAGCGCAAAATTCCCTCGCATGCTTTTTTTTTTGTTTTAGCTTTAATAGTTTCTGAGATAATGGATTTCAAAATTTGCAACCATCTTGGATTTTATCCCCCCCCTTTTAGTTTTTCTTAAATATCACTGAAACTATTAAAGCTAGAAAATAAATAAAAGCATGCATTGGTTGGGAATTTTACGATCAGTAATTTGTTGTATTTAATGTAATTTGAAAATCAAATAGTTTTCGAAAACTGAATATTAAAAAAAAAAAACTAAAAAAAGGGGAATAAAATCCAAGATGACGGCAAATTTTTAAATCCATTATCTCGGAAACTATTAAAGCTAAAACAAAAATAAAAGCATGTGTTTGTAGGGAATTTTACGCTCTTTAATTTGCTGATTACATGTAATTTGAAAATTGAATAGATTTTGAGATATTCAAGAGAAACTAAAAAAGGGAGATGAAATCAAAGATGGCGGCAACATTTGAGACTCATTATCTGGGAAGCTATTAAAGCTGGAAGAAAAATAAAAGTATAATTTGTAGGGAATTTTATGCTCTTTAATTTGTTTAATCAATTGTAATTTGAAAACTGAATATTTTTTGAGATATTCAGGGAAAACTAAAAAAAAAGGGATGGAATCCAAGATGGCGCCGCGAACTCACCCTCCAGGAACGGGGACTTTTAGTATGTTCATAATAAGCCCCCTCACGAACATGTGTACCAATTTTCAAAACTATATGAGTTAATGTTTTTTCATCCCCCATTTTGGTCCTTCGTTGACTGGACTATATGAACAGAATCACGTTCCTTTTGGTAGTTAAATTAGATGATACTTCTTGAGATGAAAATCTATAGTATAATCACACTCGGATGTGGAAGAAGAACCGGGATGTGGCTATATTTCCAAGAGATTCTGATAGCTTACGAGATCGTAAATTTATCTTTATCTGTCTACAAGTTAGCATCCACACTACTGCCTGCTTTTATGATGATTTAATATCAAATAGGAGTTATAACAGATTTAGTTTGTTCTTCCATTTCTGGAGATTTTTTTCATTGAATTATGAAGTATTTGAAATTAGTGCTAGTATTTTCTTTCAGCATTTTTTTTTGTTTGTTTATTTTGTCTGTGTTTTTTTTTTCTCTGAGTGTTGTGAAACATGATGATTACTGATCATTTTGTTAAATTATGTGATCTTCAAAGTAAGTGACAGCCGTTACCCATACATATAAAAGAACAATTTTTTTAGTATTATGCATGCATATTCGGATTTTTATTTATTTATTTATTTCGTTCTTTACATACGCCCAGATCTTTGACATATCAGATCAAATTTAGCAAAGTGGTGGATTAGCACAAGAGGAGAGCTGACGCCACAGTAATTTTTTTTAAAGAATTCAAATTAGATTTTTATTTAATTTTAAATGGTAAATACAGGTTTTCCCCATTTTCGCGAGTTTTATTTTTTCTCTCTTTTTGTCTTTGATGTTTTATTTTATTTATTTCTCTTTATATATTGTCCATTTTGAGCCGTATTGAAGGAAGTTGGTTGGAATAAGAAGTTGCTTTTTTTTTTTCTTTTGCAAACTATACGATTCCATTCGTGTGACAGAATATTATGCTTCTGTGTTTTAATTTATAAACATCAGTAAAAAATCGTTCTCTTACATTTTTTTCTGCCTTTTTATGTTTTATTTTGCAACATATAT
>BGPR01005703.1:0-42549 GCA_013235015.1 Araneus ventricosus
ATTTTTGGAATCAGATTATTGTTCAAGATATATTTCAAATAAAATAAAGCCATGCCATAAATCAAATACTTAAGATTACAAAACTGCGTTCTTTAAATTTCACAAATTTAAACTAATAGAACAGGAAATTATCTGATAATATCTGAATGAAGATCTTGCTCTAAAACTAAAGCGAACAGCATTTTTGCATTATTTTTGAAAAACATTTTTCATTTATTTGCTTGTATTGCTGAAGAACTTCTCATCAAAAAATATTACATTTTTTAGGCTATTCTTTCTTCTGAATTTTTTTCTCCGTATCTTGACAAACCAAGCCAAAACTTACTGATGAGATACAAAAACTAATGCGTATTAGAAATGAACTTTGGCATCATTGTAAATGAAATCTGAAAGTTGTAAGGTGTAAAGCTGAAATAGATAAGATTGATATGTTGTTAAAAAAGGGCTTACCCTTTTCGTTCTTTTTCCATGACAATATTTATAAAAAACATTAGATTTAAAACATTTTATTAAATTATTTTAATTTGCAGTTTCAGTGTATGTTATGCTACTTGGCATTGCAAACATTTTTCCGTGGTGTAAATTACACTAAGTGTCACATGAAAAAAAACCATCTACGAAGTCCAGAAATATTATTCTAAACATGAGTTATTTTCATGTTCAAGTTATGGGTAAATATGAACTTTGAAATGCTTAACAAATTTAAACTATTAATTGGCTGTGATTTTGTGATATTTTTATTACTATGTTTAGTTGATGATAAACAAATATGGTATTTTTTGACAGTGTACAATCGATATTGTGGGTAATTTTACTTCACAGTATTTTATATAAACAAATTTTCCAATCAAATCTAATTTATTAACTAAAGTGGCATTGGTTACATTAAATAGTTCCTATTTGTTATGTTCCTTGTATTTGTATTGGAAATTTTAGTCACAAATCCTGAGTTGTGACTTGCTTTAATGACTTCCTTTCAATCAAGATTTAATTTAAAGTTTTAGTTGAAGTCTACATTGTTAGTTTCAAAATCAAAGCACATTTAGTTTTTATTTCTTGGATTTCAGTATCTATTTATTATCTACTTGTTTACTTCATTTTACAAGTTGTTTCTTTATGCTGTCATTATTTTTATTCCCTCTAAGATTATTTATCATTATTTAAAGATATGGTATTGTGTTCTGCTTGTTCAAAATAGCAGATGCATGTAAATTGTTGCTGTAAAATTATACATGAAATATTTCATGCAATTTTAAATCCATATGTTATTTTCATAACAGCAAATCGGTTTGTTTTCTACCATGATGACATTGAATCTTCTTATTTGCTTATTATAAATCATATATTTAAGTTCTTCTTTATATATTTACATAGTTAATTAACGCTTATTTTGTGATAAATTTTTTTTTAGCAGAGATGGCGAGTTTTAATAATATATATTTTAATAAGCATTATACATGTCATCTTGTGTGACTTCATCCACGAGCATTGTAAAAATTCTCTGCCTTAGGCAGACTTAATTTCTTTAATCATTACTTTGATGAATTTCTTTATCATTTTTATTGGCCTATAATACTTCAAGATAATTGCAAAATATTGGAAATTATTAGTGTATAAAAATAGAATGTTATACTAAATGATATTCAGTGTGGAAACAAAAACTTATCTATATGAACATCGTTTTGTTAATATAATTAAAAGTTCATATGCCTCTACAAGATATGAATCTAGAATAAATTCATTTTTATTTGTTTCATGAAACTATAAATTCCTACTATCTAAATCTGTTAGACCGGAGGTTTGTATATCTTTAATAAAAGACTTTGCTTACACTGAAGTTAAATGTGAATTGCTTTTATTTCTTTTCATGTTATTTACCAGTGAACATGTACATCGTGTTACCTTAAAAATGGTGATGACTCTTATCCACCTTAAATATCATCTGCATTTCTTTAATTAATCCCTCTCACTTTTAAGAATATGCCAAGATTCAAATAAAAGCTTATTGGATTTAAATGACTGCACCTCCTTTAAAGGTGATCTGTACACCTCATTACTGTTAGATGAAATTTGTCTGTTTTACTGCTTGTTTGTAACATTAAAGTTCTCACAAAATTTGATCAGTTTTAAGAAGTACTATATTAGTATTGATTTTAGTTATTATAGGTTAACTCAACCATCTTTCTAAAACAAATTAAATTACAAACAAAACAAAAAATTATGCATGTGTTTCAGTGCATTAGGAATTACAGTAAAAATTAACCTATAAATTTTATTTGTCTTATTTGCATATTGCTAAATGATCAATAATGAATCATATTGATGTCATATTTGTTTGACTTTTGGTAGTACATTCAATCTTGACCATTATCTAAATTAGTGTGTGATAATTATGCAATATTCCCATTATGTATTGTTTACTTATACCAGAGGTTAACGAATTTTTGAGACAAATGATCCGAATCTTCCCCTTGAAAAAACATTAAAATCATTCCAAAGCCTTTTATATGTTTGCAGTTTTAAGTCATAATCACTCTTGATTATATTTTTATTGAATTAAAGAAAATTTGCACAGAAAGTCAACCGTGTTAGTTTTAATCAGCTTGAGCACTGGAATTGCATTTTCTGTTAGTTTTAATCGGCTTGAGCAATGGAATTGCATTTTCTGTTTGTTAATTTTGTAATTTATCATTTTCAATTTAAGGTATAATTCCAAGTTAATAACAGTAATGTTGCTTATAGATTTATATTTATTGAAATCCATTAGAAAGTAGTTGTGCGCATAAATATTTAGAACATGGGTACTGAAAACACTAATTGAATACATGATTTTTGCAGTTACAGACCAACAATGTGTTTGATCAAGAACTGTTTCTAGCATAGGATATCTTAAATGGTTCATTTGGGTACCACCTGTTAAATTATGATGCAGAGAACTATCCTTAATATCTCAGATTTAGCAATCCTTTATTTTTAGTTATATTTATTAAAAATTTTATAAATGAAATTATGTTTTATTTCCATTTTAATTTAGTGTGACTTTACATACCCAAAGAGTTGCAGTTTTTCCGACCTCTTAGCTTACTCTAAGCATGGCACGAAGAAAAATAAGATTTATTGTTGAAATCAACATAAGACTAGATGTATTCTGTCAGTATTGAAATTAAATTTCATTGAAACTTTGCAAGTGAAGAAATATAAAAATTTTGAAGTATTGTATTTTGTTAAAATTATTTTAAAAACTTGCACTAAATTTTAGTTCTTCAGATTCTCAGAATTTTCTTGGAGATTGTTCTTAAATTGCTTCTTTCCTTCATTAAATATCAAATTGCTCCCACTTAATATACTGATTCAGTAAATATTTTATAATAATTCATACTCATCATGAAAATGGAAATCATTCAGATGTAATCTGTATATAACCTTTCTTCCTGCTGTAAGTATATCATCCACTACTTTTTTGGGTTCTAGAGTTGGACAAAGTGTAAGAAATTTGAACTTTGTTGGTTTTCGAACCCCAATTCTTGTGTGGAAATTTTATTGCGAATTTTAATCACTTGCTAAAATCAATGACATATGATTTGCTTCACAAATATTTTTTACCTATGATGATAGTTTTCTGTTTGTTTTACTGTCCCACTGTGTTTACTGATGGGTAAAATGTATTGAAAGTTATGTTGGGACTGCCGTTATATTGAAAAAACATTGTAATATTTATAAGGCTTCATGATTTTGTCTCTTCTTTTTACTTCAGATATATAGTATAGTTCCTTATATGGCCACCCCTGCATAGTGGTCATCTCTCTCAACAGTTGCTTTTGTTTGCCATGAAATTTTAAGCCCATATCTATAATGTTAAAATAACCTCTAGGAATGGCCTTTCAAACCCTTCTGAGTGGCCAGTTTGATCACCCATTCAACTTCAATTAAATATATTCCTTTCGTCTCTGTGACTATTACAGCTTTTATTAAAAGAAAAAGGTGGAAGGAACAAGAAATCCATACACTCAAAAACGTTAATCATATCAAAATTAATAATTCCTTTACATATGTCAAGAGAATAGTGACGTTGGCTCTACCAGGGTGGAGCATTGAAGAATTCATTTGTGCCTTTTAGACACTGGTTTGCACAAAGAAGCTGCTGGTATAGGTTGTGACCATTAGCAAATGATGCTTTCATCTCAACAGACTTTATGAAAAATTGATGTTATTGTCCATTCCTCAGCAGCTACCAACAAAACAGTTAGGGATTAAGTTAATTCTGAAAAAGCAGAAGATACATGCAAACATAAATTGCATCTGTTACAATTGTGTTTGTTGCACTTTTTTACTATATTTCTTTTTTAATGCTCGACTCCTGGGATATTTATACTACAGATTTTAAATTTTAAAAAAATAAACTCAAAAGTTAAATGAGAACATTTATGTGTCTTGTGTTTGGCATGGCATTGCCAATCTCGCACCATTAAAATACAATTAACGAATTCAAGCCTTCCTGTTGTAAAGCACTGCATAATGGCAATTTTTATTTTCTGGTGCATTTTAAACTTTTATCGATATTACATCCATGATAAATTTTTATGCTTTATAGATTTGTAAAATTTTTTAATGTATTTAAGTTTTTATTCATATTCTGTACTTGCTTGTCTTAAAGTCAATACTGTTCTGTGTTTTCAGAAAAGTGAGAGTAATTAAATAAAATGCCTCCTCCACCACCACCTCCTGCTCCTCCTCCTATTCCAAAGCAACCCTTGGGTGGGTCTAGTGCCCAGTCAAAAAACAATTTTGAACCACCCCCCGACAGAAATGCTCTCTTGTCCCAAATCAGAAAAGGAGCTCGTTTAAAGAAAGCAGAAACCAATGACAGAAGTGCACCAATTGTTGATGGTAAGTAAATTTGGAACTACTAGATATTAACCTTAATGTTTGCATTGATTAAAAAATATTTTTGTTGTAATATTTATTTCTAGTTTGTTGGATGCAGATTAATATGATAAAATAGCTGGTTCCATCTCCTGTTCATTACTATTCCCAATGCTTCAAGCTTGTAGTGTGGTTATTTGTCGAATCGGGTGGCTTGTTTTGCTATCTGACAGAACTCATTCATAAATATACCTTTAGTCTTAGTAAAAAAGGGGATGTCATTAACATTAACTACAATGCAAGTTTAAATAATTATTACTAATATAACTAGGGGGCTCTGCCCCCTGCTCGCTAAAGCTCGCCAACCCCCAGGAGGATTGCGCTGCAATCCTCCGGGGCTTGCTACGCAAACCCTGCTCGCTTCGCTCGCTACATGAAGACACTGGGTGTCCTAGCACAGTTGTTATAAAATCTTTATATATATATAACACCCCCTGCTCGCTCTGCGCACCGACACCAAAGAATCACGTTATTCTTTCGGGATCACTATGTGAAAACAGCTCGCTTCACACGCTTGCCGTAGTTATCCGTTTCTGCTAGTATTAGGAAATTATAAGTACATTAATTAATAAAAGTAAATTTAAATTATTTGAAATTGCACGAACTCCTAAAATTAATTTTTCATCAGTTTCTACAATTAAAATCTTCTGGTAGCACAGATATATATGTAAATGTTAGAAAGAAATTTGAAAGGTAATATTTATAATCCAAAGATGATTAAAAATCAAAATTATTTTCATCAATCAGAAATTTAAAACTTCTTGGCATACACTTTTGAGTATTTATTCAAAAGTTTATTTCAACATAACTTCATTCCACTAAAATTTTAAGTTTAAAACTGATAAGATAGCCTTTTCCAAATCTTCAAAATAAATTTTTAAAAATTGCTTTTTCCACCAAAATTTCAAATATGCCCTCTTTGCAATGGAGTGTAATTCAGAAAAGCTTTCCCACATGTGTACATGCTTATTTCAACAATTATTTAGTCAAGAAAAATATAGTGTGTTTCTCAGTGCAGTCATTTGTGTTTTAAATCTCAGAAAATTCTTGATTGTATCTTGTCGTAGAAAGATGTAAACCATCTTGGAACCTTTTAGCTAAAAAAGGACAGTTTAAAGAAAATAGTGGCTTGAAACATGTTCATATTAACTATTCAAATTTAAAACCCATAATAATTATTTACTTTTAGCCTTTTATAATTGATAAGATAGCTTTTTTCTCAAAAATTTCAAAAATCCTTGCTTTTTTTAAGCAAAATTTTAAATATGCACTCTTTTTTATGAAATATTACACAGAAAAGCAAAAAGTATGCAACATTATCATTCACCATTAGCAGCATGGGGTAATTCTCTTCCAGTGAAAATATATATGTGCTAAAACAGTCCGTACAAACACGGTGGCAAAAAAATCTAATCTCTCTATATATATACGTTGCAAACAGTGTGCAACTTTAATCATTCTCCGAGAGCAGTGCGCAAGAGAACTTTTCTGATGTATAATTAGTTCTCTGGTCTTTATTCTGTAATTTTTATTTTTACACATAGTAAATAGTACACACAATTAGTATCACAAAAAAAAGACTGGCTCCCTAAGCCTATCGGTGGCTTTCTGGCCGATCTTCGCTGAAATCTTTCATCCAGGGATTCCCTTGCACGCTGCTCTCTCCTACGCAAATTTTATTCAAAACTTCGCAAAGAGTTAATTTTAAATAAATAAATTCAAAAAAGAGTAACGACTTCTCCTGTAATCCGTAAGCGATTACCTCGGTTAGCGAAATTCTTGGCGTCAGGGTTGAGATTGGTAAACAAACTGATCATTGCCAACGGGGAGAAAGAAATAAAGGTCATTTATTTTGCGCCATGCATAAGCGTTTTATATAATATAGATAGCCCAGATCTGTCTCTCGGTAACGCCCCGACATCACCAACAATAAAACTCGTGCCATAGCACTGTGAGACATTAAACAGTATTATTTCATTGTTAGAGAACCTAAATTTCAGTAATTTTAAAAGAGTAATTATCATTCTAATTTCAAATTTAATAGCTCTAAAATAGTAAAATAAAATTTTTTATCGATTGGTATAAAATTTTTCTCGCTATGATCAATAGTTCCCAAGAAATTTTAAATTATATTAATCATTAAGTAGTAAATTATGTCAGTGGTATATCATGCACGTAATATACCACTGATTATTTATTGCAATCATGATGATGTAATTTAATATTTTTTGCAACATTTGACATGCAGAGAAGTGCTTTGTTTTGATTAGAATTTCGAAAATGAATTCCTTTTGACTTGCGTTTGACAAACTGAGAATGTCATGGTTATTGAATTATAATAAAATTGTTAAACAATGAAAAATACTTCACATGGAATGTTGTTTACTAAGAGGTTTTTTGAATAAAGAAATATGTAAATAAAAGAAAATTCCTGTCATAAAACATGTTTATTTTATTTGTTTTCAATCAATGTTAAACATTTCTCTAGCATATATATCTATTTAAATACGTCAAATTTGATGGGAAATCTCTCAAATGAAGAGGCAATTTGCACCTGCCGTACCATAACAGGTGATTTTCTAGTTTGATAATAAACAGCAACTTTAGTTGCTTTGATCATTGTAGTGATATTTTGTGAAAAAAATACTATTACAAAATAAAGTAATTCAGTATTGTGTATATATACAGTGAATGATACCTGGTCAAATATTGTATAGCCTTCAAGTCGGTCACTTTATTATTTTTTTGTATAAATATACAAGTGAAACATGTAGAGTATTACATTCCGCCCCCCCCCCTTCCAGTCCTGTTTGTAACTCAATTGGCAATCATTCCATGTTCTTTATTATGAAAGTTTTAACAATAATCTAAAAAATATTTTGAATTCCTTGATTGACAGTTCATCAGTTTCTTAAAAGTAATTGTTTCAGAAATTACATTTTTAATAAGAGTTTGTACTTGTAATATCCTTAACTCACTGGCACCCAACATCCTCATTTGACGACAACTGCATTTTTACTTCTGCAGTTAAACCAGTCACTCCTTTGTTTCTTTTCTGCTTACTCTAGCAAGTCAATAGATATTCCCAAACTACTAAACAAGTTTCAGCAGACATAGACCGCTAGTTAGCCATATTTTAAAGACAAAATGACGACATTTTAATTTTTAAAAAAAATTTTACCTTGGATAAATTTTTAAGGTAATGCAACGAATTAGAAAATAGTCTTTATCTTTTGACATTTTTTTGTATTTTAAAAAAATTTAATATTTTTGCATAAAAGTTCTTTAAAAAAATTTTTACCAAATTTTTATTTATTTTTTTAGAGTCAAAATTTAATTTTACTGTACAGATATCTTAATCTTGATGTTTTAAGCATGATTTAATAGAAATTTATTGAAATCTGTGTTTAAAATTAATTTGGGCATTAACGGGTTGAGATACAGAAAGATGGCATCAGAAAATTTTCATTCATTAATACTTATTAATCATTCTTTGACATATATTTGATTAATTGGTTTTCACTTAAAATGTTATTCATTTTATGTACAAACAGTTGTTTCACAAAAACAAATTATGCTTAACGATCTACAGTAGTCCATACTTTGATGTAAACAGATAGTTGAAAAAACTTTCTGTTCTGTTGGATCATTTCATGAAGGCCAATCAAAACTGTATAAATGTCTTAAAAAGTTCATATGGTTGTTTAAATCTTGAACTAACAAATGTTTTATTGTATTTAAATGAATTCTATGTGATTGGGTACTTTTCCGTTAGCCGGGCACAAGCCAAATAATTTAGAATTCCGCCAAATTTCTTACAACCATTCTCTTGGCGACTTGGCTCGCATTTGGTTCACAATTGGCGACATTGCGCCTGGCTAACAGAAAATCGCTTCGCTTGGCGACTTGGCTCGCGTTTGGTTCACAATTGGCGACATTTTCGCCCGGTTAACGGAAAATCGCTTCACTTGACAACATGGCTGACGTTTGGTTCACAATTGGCGACATTTGCGCCTGACTAACAGAAAAGTACCGTGATTGAAATGAAAGATTTGAAAAGACTCTTAAAAATGTGCATTAACTATTATGTAACATAATCCCCCCCCCCCTTCTAGCACAGTGAAATATATTTTTAGAAGGTGAAGAATTTTTAATGTTTATCAACTAATCTTGCATTTAAAAATCCGTTATTCATTCCCATTTTATATTAATAACTCCTGGCTAAAATAAATTGTATGTGTTTGTATTGTGTATTAGTTTTGATGGTTGAAAAGATGCATATTTTGATGTAACAATGAACTCGTAATAATTACAGCAAGTTCTGTAGAAAGGCTTATTAACAATTATCAAGATTAATTCTAAAGCTTAAATCGGATTTCTTCTATTCAAAAGCTTTAATAATAATGAATGAAGCTCATTTCTGTAAATGTTTTTCTTAGGTTCGAAATCATCTTCAACAAATGGTGCTGCAAAGCCATCTGCGGGGAATAAAGCGAATGGTCCTTTCCCACTTATTCCTCCAGGAGGCTTATTTGCCCAAGGCATTCCGAAATTGCGACCTACAACGCCAAGAAATGGTAATGGCAAATTATGCTTCATTTTTTAACCAGTTATTACACTTATTTGCTTATAATCCATTGGTTTTTTTTTACCACGTTTTTATTAACTCGGTTTCTTGTCTGTCTGTCTGTTCGGTACAAATTTTGCAATGAATTTTAAACTCGCTTCCCGATGAGCTGGAGACTTGAAACTTTAAACATAGCTCAGAACTAGATGGCAATGTGATATTAATTCGCTTTCTTGTTTGTCTGTTAATTTTTTATTTCATATTTCGTGTTTTACCGACCCAGAGCTTTGATAGATGGCGCTGAGCAGGCGCCACTCGTGAATAGCGAGGAAGGGAAATCTCGAGTTTGAAGGATTCCAAGAAATCGCGGGGGAACATCGAAGAGTAGATTGAAGTTCGGAGGGGAGGGTTTGCTATACCAGAGTGACAATAATTTGTTTGCCGTGAAATTCCAGGGGGGGGGGGGAGTAAAATGCTGTTCGGGTGCTAGTTGTTTTCACGAAGGTTTCTGCGTCAAGTAACTTAATTTTTCAGGAAAATAACAATTTTCTATTTATGATCAGGTGAAGAGAAACTGAAATAAACCTGAAATTTGCATCATGTCTCCATCATAATCTCATCAAGATGGTTAAAATCGATTGCAAAATTTCACACACAGAAGACTAAAAAGCAGAAAATAATTATTTAAATAAAATAAAAATTTTAATATACCACGTTTTTAAAACTGACTAAAAAGTAAAAAAATAATTTCTTCTAGCCCCATACAGATTTAAAGCGAAAAACGTGGGGCTCATGCAATATTTAATAGTAAGGAGTGTAGGGAGTAGCTGTTGTTGAGAAAACTCACACAACAGTTCATATAATTTCCATTGCAAAAAAATTGTTAGTGACTGAAATAAACTACTTATGCATCAATTATCTATTGCATGCGCCCAACGTTTTTCGTTTTAAATCTGTATGGAGTTATAAATCTGTAAAGGGCTAGAAGAAATTATTTTTTACTTTTTAGTCCATTTTAAAAACGTGGTATATTAAAATTTTTATTTTATTTAAATTTCCCCTTCAATGAAGTCTAATTCTAATTGAATAATGATGTTGTGATTTTATTTCCTTTAATCCTCTCCAAGATATACAAGAGATTCCAAAATTAAATTTCTGTAGCAAATTTGACATATATCATGTGATCGTGGGTTGATTTCATTTTGAGAGCATTTAAAATTCAGTAACATGCTAGTTTCTGAAATGCAGCTTGGCATAATCAAGTTAACAACTTTGATTTCCCAGTATGAATAAAAAGGCTATATATAATTAAACTATTTTTCAGCTAAATATTAGGAAGCCAGCAGAGTACCTGACTCTGCCTGGTCTTTTTCAGGTCCAAATTTTTCAAGGCAGGAAACTCAACAATATTTTATAAATAACAAAATTATTATTAATGTTACTTTGTTGTGGGAATACTTCTAATATTTTTTTTTATTTTAAGAATTGACTCATAAATTAATAATACTAAAAGTTTTTTTCATTTATCATAGTATTACATATGTTTCTTGCATTGTTAGACATTTTTGGGAGGTGTTTTATTATTTTAGGAACACTGACCATAGAACTTTCATGCTAATTGGCCCATCTGTTAAATGTCTTTCAATGACTCACCTCCACCCAATCCAGAAGAGTACAAGATAGGACCCATTTCTCAATACACTGTGTTGTTGTTGTTCAACAATTGAAGTGTCTATATCAACTGATGAAACATGTACTGACAAAATCGCCCTAGTCTTTCTAAATAAGCATTTCTACATATCTTGATCGGTAGTTATCATTGTAAAGGGTTGATTAAAAAATTGAACCCGTCCATATTTTTAGTTCGGCATGTTGAAAACTGTGAGTTAAATTTCATTTTGATCAGTCCGTTTTATATGTATCTCGGAGACATGATCCCAACCTACCCTGAAAGACTGGGTTAGGGCTTATTTACGCCAATGTCGATTAATGAAAAGCTTGTATACCAAGTTTCACCAAAATTGCTCCAGAGTGTCGAGTTTTGGGTCAATTGGGACAATGTCTTTTCTTCACCATACCTGAGTAATTGGGGGAGTATTTATTTACCCGTCAAATGCCTTTATTTGGCCTATGTGTATCATGTTTCATCTAATTACCTCAACCGTATCAAATTTCATGTCAATCATCCATTTGCCACATGTATTTAAACGTTTTTGTCCTGTCCTAACCTCAGAGATTAGATTGGCATTTATTTAGCCTACTATATTTTTAGTTGACAGATTAGAAGTATATGTACCAAAATTCATCAAATTTACCCTAATGTGTCCAGACTTGTATCCAATAACATGTCAATCAGCCCAAGGGTTTGCATATATTTTGAGGATTTTACCTCGCCCTATTCTGAGGAATTAGATTAGCTTTTATTTACCCCTACAGTACTTTTATTCAGCTTGAGAGGAACATATGTATCCTGTGTCATCAAAATTTCTCTAGCCATACAAAATTTCATGTCAATCGGCCCATTTGTTAGATGTATTTAAACGACTTTACCCCACCCTAATCTGAGGGGGAAATGTTTGCATTTATTTACGCACAGAGTATTTTTAATCCGCCACTGAGAAACATATGAACCAGATTTCATCAAAATTGCCCTAATCTTGTCCAACAGCATGTCAATTGGCCCAAGAGTTTACATACATTTTGATGATTTTGCCCCACCCTTCTCTGAGAAAATGGATTAGCGTTCATTTACCCTTACACTACTTTTAGTCAGCCTATGAGGAATATATGTATCCACTGTCATCAAAATTGCCCAGTTATATCAAGTTTTGTGCCAGTCCACTCATTTATTAAATATATTAAAAATACTTTACCCCTCACTATTGTGATGGATTGTGTTAGCATTTGTTTACCCCTATAATATTTGTAGTTGGCTTATCAGAACTATGTGTACCAAATTTTATCAAAATCGTCAAGCATTTCAACCAGCCTATTTGTGTTTTGGAGACTTCATCCCACTCTACCTTGAGAGACTGGGTTAGGGCTTATTTACCCATACAGTACTTTAAAGTCGGCTGATGATGAACCTGTGCGCCAAATTTCATCAAAATTGGTCCAGCTGTTCAGAAGTGATGCTGGAGCAAACATCTGTACATACATATGTTGAGTTTTGTGTACATAGATTATTAGACTGTTTGGGAAACATTACTAATCTGTAATTACTTTCCAATAGTAATTTTTTTTTTCCTGAAAACATTGAAATGTGAAAGAAATGATACTAGATTCAAGATCAATAAACATGAATTTCTAAAATGTTTATTTAAAATGTGAAATCAGATTATGAACAAAGGATGATCATAAAATGTGTCGTTAGATAATTTTGTAAGTGCATGTTTTTCTTATAATGATAACTTTAATTAATGCAAAAATATTTATATTCTGAATTACTTATATTGTCAGAAGGAGTATGTTTCTTCTGATAATTAAAAGAAACAATGATTTTGCAGAGAGAGAAGGGGATGAGTTTATTCACGCAATATATCATTTAATTTGTATAACTTAATATAAACTTAAAATTTATTAATAAGGTAATACAAGGTTTGTTAAAACAAGAAACAAAACATTTTTTTATTAAATAATAATGAAGGAAGATATATTTTAAAGACTATACAGTAAAATTTTCATAATATAAATTTAATGAATTTTTGTTAATGCTTTCTAATTTGAGTTTACTATAGAAATAACATCAAAGCCACAATACCTTATTGTTGTCTTTGAATTAATTTCCTTATAAATTAGATTTAAATTTTTCTTAACAAGTTTATAAACCTTATATTTTCTCTTCCACTTTGATTTTAAAACCAACAAAAATTTTATTCTTTACTTCTTGTAATTTTTTTTAAACTTTAAAATCGGTCACCTCTGGAATATTATCTTTAAAATAAACAGTGAACCTTTTTGATAATCAGATGGCAGATTGAAACAAATAGGCTTTGGTTTGTTTTGACAATGCTTTTGAACATGTAGCTCCTGTATTGAAATCTATTAATGATTTTTGTGCCATTTAACTTAACCAGCAGTAGTTGAACTGCAAGAGTCTCCTAAACTTTCTCGTATATTGTCCAACACAGGTGTAGGAAAAATAAGCCAAACAGCATTAAATGCGCCAATCAGTGGCAACTTTCTTTTTGTGTCATGGTATGGCAAAGAAAACCAAATATGCAATTTGAACGCCTTTTTTTTCTACCGATTGAAACAAAAATTGGACATCGATCTACAATTCAGATTAAAAGACCACATGCCAAATTTCAATTATCTAGTGTAAGTCACTAAAAGATTTGCATCCGTTTAAGATAGGATTTTAGCTTGCCAACAATATTTCGGATCTGATTGTTACAAATTTACTAATGTGAGTTGTAGTAGAAAATATCGTGCACATTGGCAGAGTGCTTTAGAAATTAAAAAAAAACAAACATGAACAGAACTGATGAATTAACCGACACTAATTTTGGTTTTGTTACTTTACTTTTAACAACTACTTTCGTTCTATCAGAGTAAAAATAATGCAAAATCCACTCAGAAAAAATTGCATTACCAAATACAAAATAAAACTAACCATAAATCAAATATGCCACTCCATGAGCAAATGAATTAATTAACTTTCATTTGAGTAGAATTTAGCAGTAAGCCAAGACAGAGGAAACTGGACAGGAATAAAAACATGCCTTTTTTTGCGTCGTACAATGGCGAAGAAATCGAATATGCAATTCCAATGGCTTTTTTTAAACCGATTTAAACAAAAATTGGAGACATCTACAATTAGGGCTTCAAGACTACATACCAAATTTCATTTATCTAATTTTTTTTATAAGATGTCTTAAGAAGTATACGATTATACAGACCGACAGACACTCAACCTTTTGACAGGTTTGGTCCAAAATTTGATATAAACCTACATTCCTGATGATAAAAATGTGCACGAAATTTTATCCACTTAGCTATTTAAGTTTGTGAGTTATCGCGTTCACACAGGGTGGCCACCCGACCGGGAATAGTCAGGGAATTTCGGAAGACCGGGAAAAAACAGGGAAATTTATTCTAAACCTGGAATTTTTTTATTTTGATAATTCTTATTGCAGGCGACAATTCACTGATCTTTTTTTATAAATAGAATGAAACACCGTTGGCAACCAATGAAAATTACTCATTTACTGACAGTCAAAAACGAATTTAATTCGTGTTCATGTAAACACCTTGCCAGGGAGCGAGATGTTTACATTTAAATTTCCGAGGGACCAGTCAACGAAGGGTTTGTAAAAAAACATTAAATCATATAGTTTTGAAAATTGGTACACATGTTCGTTAGGAACTTCTGATAAACATACTAAAAGTCCCCGGTCCTGGGGGGTAAGCTCACGGCGCCATCTTGGATTTCATCCCCCTTTTTTAGTTTTTCCAGGATATCTCGAAAACTATTGAGTTTTCAAATCTCAATTGATTAAACAAATTAAAGAGCATAAAATTCCCTACAAACCATATTTTTATTTTTCTTCCAGCTTTAATAGTTTCCCAAATAATGGGTCTCAAAGGTTGCTGCCATCTTTGATTTCATCTCCTTTTTTTAGTTTCTTTTGAATATCTCAAAATCTAGTGAATTTTCAAATTACATGTAATCAGCAAATTAAAGAGCGTAAAATTCCCTACAAACACATGCTTTTATTTTTGTTTTAGCTTTAATAGTTTCCGAGATAGTGGATTTAAGAATTTGCCGTCATCTTGGATTTTATCCCCCTTTTTTCAGTTTTTTCCACCTCCGAAAAAAGTCAGGGAAATTTTTTATAAAACCTGGAAATGTCAGGGAAACTGAAACAACAAAAATGATGGCCACCCTGTCACATTAACACGGACAGACAGACGGATTTTGTCCAAAATTTATTAGAAACCTACAAATCATGTGTAAAGACCACATACCAAATTTTATCCCTGTAGCTTTAATAGTTTTTGAGTTATCATGTTCACAGATGCAAATAATTCCAAAATTGTGTTTTTCGGACTCGCAGAAGTCTACAATGTGGAGATTTGTCAAAATCTTAAGTTCGAATTTTTTGATGAATACAATACTTTCTCTTTGTATACGAGAAAGTAAAAAGTGTAATTGCAACATAATTGACAATGTTTTATTTAAGCAAATCTGTTTTTCACTTGTTTAGCAACATGCAGAATATTTTTTGAAACGGGCCTTGTGAATTTTGAAACTGGTCGGATGATGAGGACAACACTTCAGGCAATACCCTCTCTCCGAACTTCTTCATTCACACTGAGAAGACATTTGACTTTCAACATCATATTTAACATGGACGATGCCCACATGCTTGACAGATCTTTGGTGAAATCGGGTTTTGAACCTGGAACCGTCCAGTTCCGGAACTAAGAATCTTCCCATCCAGCCACTGTGGTTCCTATTCTGATGCTGTATATATACTCAAACACTTTTATTTTTGCATATAAAGAAAGAGAAATAAAGTTGCTGTGGGATTCTTAATTATAAAAATATCATTAATTGAAAGTCTGAAATAGAATCAAAAAATCTTTTCACTATATTTTTATAATTCTCTTACGTTTAACAAGCCTGTTGAGTTTTAATTATAATTTTCTTATGTTTTTATCTTTAGGAGAAGGCTCATCTCAGTCAACACTGAAAATACAGAGCATCAAAAGTGGCAGTAGTACTTCCTCTCTGGACCATCTACGAGTTGGACAATTGAGTGGAAGCCGCTCTCAGCCTCCTAGTCCTGTATCAAAGCCTCGGATGACTACAGGTGTTTCTTCCTATCGAACTGCCAACTCGGATACTTCTAACATACCCGGTGGTAATCCAGATTTCCCCGATGACCTTAACATTAAAGGACCTGCTCCTGCACCGCCACCTGCAAGTCAGAAACCAATCTTCAAAACCAATGCAAATGCTGAACAAATTGTAAACAAGCCCTCAACCGTGAAGCGCTCTGCCTCCCAAACGAACCTCGGACAGAGGCCGCGGCTTACTCGTCCTCCACCTAATGTTAAGCCTCCACCACCTCCCAAGAGTAATCCTACACCTATGCCTCCTCAATCTGGTCCTCCCCCTCCTCCATCGAAACCACCTAATATCCTCAGAAGACAAAGCTTTGGAGTTGGAGAGAGTCACAATTCGCGTTTTGCTGCCAATAAACTGTCTGTTGCGAACAATGACACTCCCAAGCCTACTTCCAAAAGCATAGGACCCCCTCCTCCCCCACCCCCTCCAAGAAACAACAGTGCACCCAATGACCTGAATCAAATGGTCACGAGTTCCTCTCCTAGTAATCAGTGGAGCAAAATGAGTACAGCTCCACCACCTCCACCTAATCGAGCTGTGGCGACAAGCAATAGGAATGCGCCAATAAGGCCACCTCCCCCAAGGGCACCTGCTCCACCGCCCCCTCCACCACAACATCAATTCAGTTCTCATCCTGCTCCACCTTCCCAGATGAAGGCAATGCTTTCAGTGACTCCACCCCCTCCTCCTGCGAGGGTATCATCTATGAAACAAACTTCAAGTAATTGTTTTTCTCAAGTTTTCTTTATATTTAAGGCATAGTGATTAGAAAAAAATATATATTTTATTACTGTTTGAATATGTAACAGGATAATATTTATGACGTATTCTTTTTTAACTTTTAATTAACTATTTTACATTATGTATCTTGCAGTAGGGCAGTGGCGGGGAACTTTTTTGAACTACAAGGCCTCATTTAATTTCGGCAGTTGGGCAAAAGGCTGCATGAGCAGAATTTTAAGGGTTGTTGTTCTATAATTATACTACTGACAAGTGTATATTTCAATGCAAATTGTAAATAACTGGTAAGGCCACATTACAAATTCAAGAAGGCCACTTAAGACAGTAGGTTCCCTACCCTTGCAATAGGGCTTCACGAACTTTTTGCACTCTCAACCTTTTTTGGGTACAGTATGCTACCACATGCTCTTGTGCCTGAAGCCGTGGCAGCAACTGAACCAGTTGGATGGACATGCAACATCCTTTTTGGGTACAAAAAGTCTTTCATGACCTCGAGGCTGAAAATTTTTAAAAATTGAGCATTGAAAGATAAGTCAGTGTAAAATAATGATTTGCCAAACCTTAATTAATCTTTTACTTCAAGATGATTTTGTTAATTGTTATTACTTTCAAATATTAATGTATTTGAAGAAAAGAAGAGGCTGTGAGGATATTCACATCCATAATGCTTTTCTAATGTTCCTACCAGGAAAATTCCAACTGATAGTTAAAAACTCCTGTTATATAATGTTGAAGATTGCTTTGCAATAAATTTCCCAATTTTTGGGGTGATGTCCTGTAGAAAGTTTGCTTCACTATTAAAATCTCATTGGTTTGACCACAATTTAATACTGTTTTTCATAAAATAGTTTGAAGAGGAAATATTCTTAGACAAAGATTATGTGAATATTTCTAAAAATTTGAAATTAAAGTATCGGAATTTTAAGTGAATGTCATTGATTAAGGATTAACCTTCCTACCCTGAATTGGTCTGATCGACCCATTTCTGTAATTAATTTTGTTATATATCCCATCTTCAACTGAGTAGGAAGGTTAAATTCAGATGAAATACTGCTTACTTTTTTTTGTCTTAATTTATTTTGTTCTTACTCTGAACTTTTAGTGGTTTTTTTTCCCTAAGATATGGAAAATATGTTAGTAGTTTTTGAAGACTTTGATATTTTTTAGTATTTAATAGGAATTTCTTTTAATTCATGCTATTAACTAAACTCTTAATCATAAATTATTTATTTCTTATTAAAACCACTTTTTGCATGCAACAAACATCCATGTTATTTAAGAATTTTTAAAAGACGGAATTTATTTTTAATTCACTTTTTGGTTCATCCCTTATCAGTTTCTCATCATAATAACAGTCAAGAATTATGCATTATAATATAACAATGCATTAATAGGGAAATTTTACTGTTTTCTAAAAGCTCTTATTTATGTATTTTATTTAGTGGCAATGTTTCGTTGCCATTCAGTTTAGCATTCATATATGTCAATCTTGTAGGAATTATTATTTTTGAGAATATGCATGAATTAGTTTTATTAATATAAATATTTAATTTGTTTAAAACTATTCAATTTTTAAAATAAGTTAAATATCTCTATTGCATACATGTTGAAAGAATAAATAACTGCTAAATTGAATGAATAATTTACATGGCACTTTGTTCTCCTATGTTGGCGTATTTCATATTGGGATAATTCTAATTGCAAAATCCATAGCTTTGAGAATGGTGAAGTAAATTGAATTTCAATAAATGTAGTAAAAATAGTAGAATATAAGCTATATAAATTATTACCATGAGTTATAATGAAGTTTACCACTGTGAAAAGGGTGTTTTAAAGTTTTGTGACCTTTCTCTGTTTCATAAAAGCCTTTTTTTTTTTTTTTCTTTGTATGTGACTTGTTATAAATGCATTATTATTCTAAGTTTTTTTTTATAAAGCATTTTCTGTCAACTTCTAACAAAATTAAATTTATAATTTAATTGCCTTTTAATATAATCTCTTATAAAGTGTATTAATTTATCATCCATTTCTGGTTAAGAATTTATATTGTGAACATTGAGAATTGTATTTCATGCCAATATATATTTTATTCACATCATTGTAGGTTTTGAAGAGAGGTTCAAGTTTCATCCTGCACAATCTTTGCCAAAATCAGACAAATATCCTAATACTCAAAAGACTTATCCTAGTAAAGGTATGTATAAGTCTTTAATAATGGGCATACTGTTGCTGTAGGAATTTTAAAATATTTTTTTTTTTCAAATATGCATTACAAAAAATTTAGCTGTTCATTTCTTAAGGCATTTTGTAAAGTCCATTTACTTTAGTATATAAATGCCATTAAATTTAATTATCCATATCAACATTATCATGTGGATAGTAGTGTAGTCGTGTTATAATGTGTTAAGTTACTAGAGCTATCTTGTAAAAAAGATAATTTATTAACTAAAATTTTGACACTAAACAAAGATTAACAAGCATTAATTAATTGCAGCAAATAACATTTTTTGAAGAAGTTGGAGTATTTACAAATTGGCTGTAATGCTATTTTTAACAAATTTAATTGCACAGCCGGCTAGATATTGATAATCGCCACAGTACTCCCCCCACGAAACCGAAGATCAACTATGAGATGACTGTAGGATCAATATGAAACCAGACAGTGCGTCCAGATCCTGTTACGTACTGTGAAGAAGTACTTGAGGGAACATCTTCAGGTTGCCTAATGTATAGGCTGGTTTTAGTCCATCCATAGACACTGTCTGTTTTTGACCCTGCACATCCAGAGTGAATACCTTATTTGTCCTAGATGGAACTCTGTATGGTCCATCATATGGTTGCTCAAGTGGTCCATGAACAGTATCCTTGTGAATAGACATTTTATCTTTTGCATGGTTGGAAGACGGAACAGGTTGCAGGCTCTGGATGTGATTTTTGAGATGTTGCAGGAATTGAAGGGGTAGACTTTGACGTCCGGAAAAATTCTCCAGAAGGACGCAAAGGCTCGCTGTAAAGTAATTCAGCAGAGAAAACACCCAAGTTTTCCTTTAGACTTGCACAGATACCTAAAGGAAGAACACTTGTCCATCATGGTGTAGAAAGGCAATGACATTTGACAGTGAGTACCTTTCTACCATGCCATTTGAAGCCAGATGATACTTTTTGTTCGGATCCTCTGTGAACCTAAAAATTTGGTAAATCCCTGGAAAAGTTCCAATTCGAATTGCGATTCTCGTTCCATTGTGATTACCTCGGGGACTCCAAATCTTAAAATCCATTAAGAAATGTTTCAACACAAGTTTCAGCTTTCATGTCAGGCATCGGAAAAACTTGTGGCCATCTAGAATATCTGTCGACATGTGAGGCAGTAATGATAACCATCAGATGGTCGCAGTGGGCCTATTATGTCAAGATGGATATGTTTGAAATTAGGGGAAACTGTCCTACAGGGGACTTGGAATGTTTTGATATTTTATTCGTCTGGCAGGCAATTCTTCTGTAAGGTGGGCCAGATAAACCTGTCCTTAATTAATTTGACAGTGGTTTTGCCACCAGGATGAGAAAGATAATTAATACTGTTGAAAACAATCTTCCTAAAAGTTTCTGGAGCATAAGGGCGTATAGTGTCAGTGGAGACATCACACATTAACTTTGATTCAGTTGAAAGTTTAATAGGCTTAAGTTTCAACCCTGAACCAGTTCTCATTAAAGACTTGAGACTGTTATCGGACTCTTGCTCCTTGGCCACGGTGTCAAAATCAATTTTAACTGGTAACTGAATCTCATCAATACGAGAGAATGCATCTGCTACAGCATTAGAATTGCCAGAAACATGCTGTATATCAGTCGAAAATTGAGCCAAAAATTCCAATTGTCTTGATTGACGAGTAGAGAATTTATCTGTTTTTTGACAGAAAGCAAACATGAGTGGTTTGTGATCACAATAAATTGTGAATTGTCTGCCTTCCAGGAAATATCGAAAATGGCGATCAGCACAATAACAGTAGAAGTTAACTTTCGAGAAAAAAATATGAGTGATTCTGGCTTGCTATCGACATTTTGATGTGAAACAGCGCCTATAGCAAAATCCGCTGCATCAGTCATAAGAGACAACTTTGCATCGTTTTTGGGATGTGCCAACAAGACAGCATTAGCTAGCAGGGTTTTACATGCTTCAAATGCATTAAGTGTATCCTGTGTCCAATGTATTGGTGTTTTATCACATTTCTTATTGCTTTTGACCAAGTTGTAAAGTGGAGTTTGTAAATGTGCAGCTCGTGCAAGGAAACAATGATAAAAATTAACCATTGCTAGGAATCGACGTAACTCGTAAACAGTCTTGGGCTGTGGGAATTCTGTAATATCTTTAACCCTTTCTAACAAGGCAGAGATACCCTCTTTATGAACCAAATATCCAAGAAAAGGCGATTCTGATTGTCCAAAAACATATTTCTGAATGTTTAAAACAATGTTATATTGATTGAGCCACTGGAAAACCTGCTGTAGGTCTTCCCTATGTGTTGAAAAATCTTTAAAAGTGACAAGTATGTCATGTAGATAAACATAGCAATTCAAGCCACGTAAAACTTCATCCATAAAATGTTGAAGCGTTTGACCAGCATTCCTAAGGCCGAAAAGCATTCGGTTGAATTCAAAAAGTCCTATAGGTGTGGTTACAGCTGTTTTTCGAATATCGGCTGGATTGACTGGGATCTGATTATGAGCTTTAACCAAGTCAAGTTTAGATACAATTTTCTTGCTATTTAATTCCATAGAAAAATCTTGGATGTGAGACAAAGGATATTTATCTGGAACTGTCACTGCATTTAATTTGCGAAAATCACTACACACGCTCCTAGTGCCATCCTTTTTTTCAACCAGGTGAATTGGACTATCCCATGGGCTTTTAGACGAACGCAAAATGCCTTGCTCTAATAAAGATTTGAACTCTGACTTGAGTGCTTTTAATTTTTTAGGCGAGAGTCTTCTTGGCTTAGTGCATACTGGAGGACCTGTAGTGAGAATACAGTGATTCGTAGAATGATTTGCTGGTAAACAGTTGAGAGCAGGTTTAGTTATATTTGGAAATTCCGAAAGTAAAAGATGATATGGGGAGTTGCCCACAATTGTTGTTAATCGAATTGAAGGACCATAAAAAGTTTTACCGTTCACCTAAGAGACGTCAACTTGTCAATAAGTAATTCGAACCTTTCCATAAAGTCTGCACCTAAAATTGGTCTTGAGACATCTGCAATAACGAAAGTTCAAGGAAATGATCATCGAAGGCTGAGATCCAACGTTAAATGTTTGGTTCCGTAAGTTCGAATGACCGAAGAGTTAGTTGCGTATAGAATAAAATTTGCATCTGGCACATGTTTACTTAGATTTGCAGAAGAAACTGGAAAAGCAGAACAAGCCACACTGCTATCCATCAAAATCTTGAGTTTAGAATTGTGGTCGTAAACAAATAAGAGGCTGAATCCCTTACCGTTGTCAGAGGCCTCTACGTCTGACGATTTTTGAATTTTTCCTAGAAAAAACGTGGTTCCAGGCATTTTCTAGTTTTATCAGCAAAACATGCACAATACCCGCATTTTTTAATATTGGTGTGTACTGGAGAGAGCGTTCGAGAACGAGATTTTGAACTCTTATGGCGGCTTTTTTGCTGGGATAATTCCCTAGACAAACGCTGAACCTGGTTGGTCAATTTCTCAACTTGAGCTTCCAGCATATTCAAAGATGGTCTTGTTAGCACCTCTCCAATGATATATGCACCAGCTGTTGTTTCGATGATTTTATCTTCAATTTGGCTAACCTTTCCAAATCATCCTCACAAATAGACAAAATTTGTTGCATGGAATGAGGTAGCCTCTGCAAAAATATTGTTTTTAAAACTTCTTCGGTTACACGACCATTATTCAATTCCTTCATCTTCGTTAAAAGTTGTGAAGGTTCTTTATCTCCCAACTGCAAATCCTGTAATAATGTTTTAAGCCTAACATTTTCTGAATCTGTATATTGGCTAATAATCCTATCTTTCAATTGTGTGTATGAATTTTCAGAAGGTGGAGAATGAATTAAATTACTTACGCAAGTCAAAACATCATAATCTAAACAAGATATGACACAATGAAATTTTGTACTTTCCTGTGTAATGCCTGCAGTAATGAACTGGGATTCTAGCTTCAAAAACCATAGCTGTGGGTAACTTTTACAGAAAGGAGGTGCTTTAAATGCAACACGACCTAATTCAGGAGCTGAAACTACCTCAAATTGAGTAGTCATTACAAAAATTATAGAGCAGGAGAACAATATGTGGTGAAAGTTAAAAGAATGGTCCAGGAAGAAACATACCGGATGCAGAAAACGGCTACGCAAATTGCAACGTATCCACTGTAAACTTCAGTGTCTATCTTGGAACATCGTTATTTATTTCAAATGTACATGGCCACCACTGTAGTCATGTTGTAATGCATTAAGTTACTAGAGCTATCTTGTAAAAAAGATAATTTATTTACTAAAAGCTTAACACTAAACAAAGACTAACCAACATTAGCTCAAGATTAACAAACATTAATTGCAGTAAATAACATTTTTTGAACAATTCTAAAAGTAGAAGTCATAGTATTTACAAATTGGCTGTAGCGCTACTTTTAACAGAATTATTTTTCTTTCCTGTGCATGATTAAAACTGCTATGAAAGTACTATAAAGGCACTGTTAAGTAAAATGTTGACGTGGGATGTTACTCTATTTTGATTCTAAAGTATTTCATTATTCTTATTCTTTCAATTTATTTTATTCATTTTATATTTATTATATTATCCTATCCATTGATAATATTTGATTAAAAATACTTCACTTATAATAGACTAGAACTTAGTTATCAGATATCTATAGCATAACCAGGGTAATGCTATTAGTTCCATATTGTTGAACATATTTTGTAGCTATTCAGTCATGATAGTTTAATCACTTTTCAGTAATTGATAAACTTTCAATTTGTATTAAATAATTTGAGTCATGCCGCTCTGGTGTATATTTTTATTTTTCATTTAATATGTATTCAAAGTGTTACCTATTTTTTGGGGACTTCCTGAATATGGTGGAATACATTCTGCATCTCAAAGTGCAAATAATTTTTTTTAAACAATTTTCTTTCATATGACTTCAGGGAATGTCTTTCTGCTCCTTCTTGCAGCATTGTACAATTTTTAATATCATTATATATATTATAATAAATTTATATATATTTTAATCATTAGAATTTTTTCTGTGTAAACCGAATATAAAACTTCGACGCAAATGCTTAATAATTTAGTAGCAAAGTGAAGAGAAAACAATTTTGCACATTTATTTGATTTCTTTAATAGCCTTAATACAAGTTACCTGGGATATGAACCAGTGTGTGTGTGAGAGATTCTTTGGCTCCCACTTGCACAAAATTTTTGGAACAGCTGGTGCTTTGTGGCAAATTTGGGTATCGAGGGTTAGGATTTTCTGTGGGAAATGACAGATCTGTAGAGCTGTGCGATCGCATCAGTACCATATGGTCATCATTAATAAAGTGCATATGCTCGCTATGCTCCTCACTGTAGACATTTCAATGACCCTCCAAAATTTATCTCCACCAACTGTTCTATGTGATGCACAAGCAAAATTGACTTACCAGTCCTTACAGTTGTCTGTAGAGGAGCAAGACATGACAGTTTCAGTTGCTACAACTGCAATAATTCAAGTGATGAAGAAGCATCATATATGATAGACATATCCTTAAATCTTTCAGGCATATACACTACCCTTTTATAAAGCATAGCTTGCCCTCTGTCAGCAAAATGGGAAAATCACTTTCTGGATAAGCCCGCATACTTACATTTATATATAAACAGTAAAACTTCAATTAGCAATCACTCCTTTAACCATCAGTTTTGTTCATTGCTGTTCTTATATTGAAGTTTATATTGATCGTTTTGCAAAATTAAATATAATATGTATGTATTATTCACTTTTAAAGGATTTTATTTTCATTTTTGTCCCAAGCCAGAAGTGAAATAAGGTTACTGTACCCATATGCAGTAAAAGATTTCTATTACCTGTCCTATTCAGTTATTCATCTCAGCTCTTATCCAGACGATGGCGGTTAATCAAAGTTTTACTATATTTCGTATCTTATTAACCACTGTTTGATTAAACCTGATGTATTTTCCCCTTCTAGCTAACAGACAAAAGCAAGGTTCTAGGCGTCAACCTCCTCCTCCACCTCCCCAGTCTGCAGTGGATCCAAACCCCAGACTCCACATTCAGTTGAATTCTGGGATCTTTTCCAATAATTACGCTCACAGCTAATTCATCTAATTGTAATACTACCAAGATAGGGAAACTCACTTTGCTTGTAAATATATATAAAAAATTTTCAAATGGATTTTATCCTGGTGTGCCACACCCATGTTATGGTCAAAGCCTTCTCCTGAAGAATACAAACCAAGTTTGTGCATGTTTTTTTTTAATTGATGGTTTTTAAATTATCACATGTTTCTGAGGTTTTGCGCCCTTGCATCGTGTGGCTTACTGGACTGTATGTTTTCCTGTAGTATACTTGTTTCCCAATGGGACTATTTAACCTGCGGTATTGTTATGTAAAATGGTGAATATATTTGCACTTGTAAAGAATGAAGTTGTTAGTGATATTTGAGAGAAATTAATTTTTTGGGAAAAAAATATATTTCTAATCATTGTAAAGGAATCTGACAATCAATGATTGTGGTAATTGAGTTTAGTGAGATTCCTAATGCTTCATATTTTTAATACTCTTCTGCGTTGATTGTAGTCAAATTAAAATAATTTCTTACTAAAATTGTTGTTCTTTTTTAATAAAATATATCAAATAACAGGGTTCCAATGGTCCTTGAAAATCTTTGAATTTTATTTGCCTTACTCAGGGCCCTGGAAAAGTACTTGATTTTTCGTTGGGTCCTTGAAAAATAAGCAAATTGACCATCCGATATTTTTTGGGACAGAAGAAAAAATCAGTTTGTTACTTGGTTTTGCTTTGGTAATTCCACCACCTGGAATCCAACAACCGGCGAGCAGAACACCCCTACACAGCATATCAGCTACATTTAGAACACCAGGAACATGTCGCCATAACTGAAATTGCGTTAACTGTCTGATCTCTTGAACACGGTTAGTTACAAAAACCGACCAATCACCATGTTCCTTGATCCACCATAGTGCAACCTCGGAATCTGACCAGAATGTCACCTTTATATTCGGCAAATTAAGCGCATCACGAATCGAATTGACAAGTCTTGCACCTATGCAGCAGGCCATTAACTCCAACTGCGGAGTGGTCAAAGGTTTTAGAGGTGCTACTCTAGTCTTTGCACGAATAAGTGAGACACTAGTTCCTGCTTCAAGCACAGTTCTGACAAAAACACATGCAGAATAAGCAACCCGGCTTGCATCAACAAAAACATGCAATTCAGAACTCTCATTAAAAGGCATGAATCGGGCAGACACACTTCTTTCAATAAATATAATTCATTCACCCATTTAAAAAATTTCTTAGATACATCAGGTGGCAATTCAATATCCCAGCCAACTTTTAATTTCCAAGTGTCCTGTAACAGTATTTTGGGTGGCAAAGTGACAGCACACAATATTCCTATTGGGTCGAAAATCTTTTGTACTAAAGACAATATTAATCTCTTAGAAATTACAGTTTCACAAGACAGAACTTCAAAATCATTGTTGCATCTCTATTTATCAGCATCCAAATTCCATAAAAAGCCCAAAACAGAAGCGTCGCCAGAATGTTTCGAGATAAATTCGCAAGCTACATTACTCACCCAACCTCTCAGGTTGAAACCTCCCCTTAACATCAACGTCTGTGTGAAAGATGCCTGATCACAAGGATCATTTACTTCTGTGAGACAATTATCAACGTAAAAGGAACCCTTTAACTTTCCCACCATATCATGAAATTCAGGTGGGGAATTATCCAAAAGATATAAAATTGAAGCATTCAAAAGAAAAGGACTACAAGATACCCCAAAAACCACTGTACAGTGCCTATATACTAATTCTTCATCACATGTGTAAAAATATCTTAAAAATTCTCTATCTTGATTAGCAACAGACAGCATTAAAAAGGCTTTCTCGATGTCTCCACTTAAACCAATAGGATATGTTCTAAATCTGTCAATTACATCGGGGATAAGTTCTATAAGATTAATTCCCTTAAACAAGCAATGATTCAAGGAAGGTTTTCCTTTCTCGCAGGCAGAAGTGTCGAAAACAGGGCGTATCTTGGTGGTTTCGTATTGCATTTTTATCACGGGACAATGTGCAAATAATGACATTTTTTAATTCGTTTTCTGGGACACGTTCAATTATTTTCAGTCTCTCCCAATCGTCAAAAACCTCTTGGTACTCACAAAGAAATCCGTGAGCTTTCATGCACTTAACCATTTTCTCATGATGCTCCCAACTCGATTCTTTATTGTCTGGGAGATTTCTAGAATCGGATTTCCAAGGTAATCCAACCTCATATCTTCCACATGAAAGAATAGTTAATTTCTCTTGAAAATCATTTAAATGTTCAGTATGCGCTTTCTTCCGGCAAACAACTCTCCACCAGCGGTGTTAAGAAATCGCCATATTTCTCCTGTGTCTTTCCTAGGCTTTCCAATGCTCTTAACTTTCCTTCCAGCTCGTCATATAGGACAGGCAAACCTATCTTCATCCGTCCAGTTGTAGCGTTCTTCATTACCATGCATAAGAGGTCTCGTACATAGATTGGTACCAATAAGTCATCTCTCCCAAATCATTCCTGCAATTGCTGTATAGCTTTGCATCTCAACAATTTGGATAAGATATTGCATCTTGTCTTCGTTGGGAATACCCGGGTCTGCATGGATTTTTTGAAATTGGCTCCAAAAGGCCACATAATCTCGAGCATCCCCATTGAACTTCTTTAGCTGAAGTTGCAGTAACTTGAAATTTCTTTTTGGCAGCGGGTCGTTCGAAATCACTTTCTCGGTTAATTTCAAATTCAGGTGTGACAATACTTCTAAAAAACGATCACAGTATTTCTAGGCTTAAACAAAATCCGTTTCAAACAACGATTCATCCCCCTCATCCTGAAGTAAACTCGCAGTTATTGACTGCTGACAATCTTCTAATCTTTGAAAATTGTCCTTTAATTGAACTTGCAATAAGGAGAATTCTTCCACCTCAGCAGTTTTGCTTTGAAGTTTAGCTTCAATATTCTTTATACAAAGCATAAAAGCAGTTCTTAAAACCTTTCGTTGCGTCTTCAGTGCCTGAATATTTCGTTTCAGAAGTTTCACTTCGGAAGTCTCTTTTCAGAGTGCCAGTCCTGTCCCGGACACCAATATGTTATGTAAAGATTCTTACCAACTACTCTAGCACTTTGAATCAGTTCAAGCATCATTTTAAATACTTGCTTTATTTGACACAAGCGCAAAACATGGGACACGAAAGACACCACACACAGGGACGTGGCGAGCGTCTCACATCTGGGGGGGTGTGGGATCCAAAAAATGCCGACTCTCATGATGAACTTTGCAGACTTAAAAGACAAATATTTTTATAATGCCTAATATATATACATGTTCCTGCTGTGATGCATAATATCATTTTCAATGATGAGGACACGAAATATCTAACGTTTCAAACAAAGACAAAAAACATGCCTTCAAAAATCACATTGAAAAAATAAAGACAAAATTTAGCTTAGCAAAGGCACGATTTTATTCCCTCCTCGGTAGGAAGTCCTAACTCTCGATGGAAAATAAACTCGTCCTTTATAAATCACTTTTGCGACCATTGATTAGCTGTGCTTTCCCAATGTATGTGTGTGTGTTCAACTCATCAGAAAAACTGTGAGCACTACAAGAAAGATATCACAAATGTCCTCAGAAACTAAAATTATTCGTAAAGATCTCAAACGCAAAACCATTTGGGATTTATTTAAAATATAGCCATAAAATATTTGAACAAAATGGAATAATAGATATTAGCGAAGCAGCAAGAGAGATTCCAGTGCATGACCTAGTATAATAACAGTCACAGAGCAAAGTTCTATTTAGAAGGACTCTCACCTTAAAACTTTCGGAATCGACATATAGAATGATTTGTCCAATATAATCAAAAGAACATATCAACAATGCAGTACAATTTTATTAATATAAATTATTTAATTATCACTATAATTACTTTAAACTTAATTTTATTTCTTACCATCATTAAATTCAATTAATCAAATAATACATTCTGATACATAAACAATATACATACATATAATATTTAAATAATACGAATAATAATCAATCCTTGGGCGCTTAACATATCATGCCACTAAAATTTCATTCATAGACGTGGACAATAAAAAAAATCACAGTCTGAAAGATACCTCCTTTGTCCATTTCTTATTACCGAAATAATTATTGTAATTCAGGTATTTAAAATATTATGAACAAACACATCAAGGTGTCAATTTTTTTTAAATATGCAAACAGTAAAAATATCAATTTTATTTATCTTTATTTTTTTACATTTAAAATTTGAGAATTATTTTATTTAGAATCAAAAGTGAAATGCTTTTACAGAGTAGGTATTTGGCCAAATCATTATTCTTTATATCACTAATCTCGATGTTAAAAAAACACTGCTTCGAAATTCAACTCATTTTGAATTGCCGTTTATTACTATTATATATACGGCATTCGAAAGGAAAAAGGTTCTTTTATTCCTCATCCGAGTAAAATCCGTGAAAAATCGCAAACATCCGCTAGTAATATATATGCATGAATTTGCAGAATTTTTTTAGATCTATTAAAACAAATCATGTTAAATAAACAAATAATTAATGCAACAAAAAGCAATGTAAAATAATGAAAAGCAGTGCAACTTGACTAATTCGAATTTAATTTAGAAAATCTTTGTGTAAAAGTGAATACAGCATGAGAAAACGGCAATTTTAATTTAAAAAGGCAAAAAAAATCTATTTTTAAAATTTAACACCTTTAATGAAGAATACATAATAAATAAATAAACAGTGTGAAATTGTAATTAACAAAGTAATAATATTTATTGATTTTTTTAAAAATAATGTTAATAAAATTACTTAAAGCTTAAATTTAAAATAATTCAAAAAGGGAGAAATATTTAATTGCTGTTTTGATTGGATACATTGATTGGATTCTAGAGTAAATAAAGAACCTTAAAAAGTTATTTATTCACGATCGATGAGCATACAAATTAAGGGCGAAAGCAATTTAGAAATAAAAAAGAATTTAAAATTTTTATTCTTGACATTTAATAAGCAAAATAAATTCGAATTACAGATTATATTTAGGCATTATGCGTATAGAAATTTTAAGAATAGAGAAAAAATCGTATTACTTACGAATTCGGATAAAAAATGTTTGAATTAACCAAGTTCCACAGTAATAATAATGATTTAATTCACCTATAATAAAGCAGGTTTGGTGTATAAAAGTCGCACTGTACTTCATCAGCTACATTCCGCTTTCTGGATTGAGATTTCTTTATGTAGTCTTTAACTTTACTACTATTCAGGATAATGTCCATTCGAGTTTCCCGCCCAATAAGAAGTTAGGGAGTTTTGTGATGTAAAAACAACTGCATTCCCCCGATCATAAATCTGTCAGCCTGCTTCCACCCCTTTTTTTTCAGGATTGGTGCAATCCGAAGACACCATGAAATTACAGGATTCTTAAACTGTCCTGCTCGTAAAAGCTTCCAGGGTTGGAAAAGAGATTATTTTGTGTATTTGTTTCCTTATGTTGTATATTTCAATGTTTCTGGGTATAATTATCCAGATTTTGGGAGAGAAATGCTGACATTTTACATAAGAGAAAGAATGAGAGCTAGATATATTTTTCTAGCATTAAACACACCGACACACAAAAAATAAATAAATAAAGATGTTACAGAAAGATTAAAAATGTATGAGAATTTTTTTTAAAAAATCAAAAGTGAACATTTCCATTTTACAAAGTTGGTTTTAGAAGTGGATATTTTTAGTTTTGCTAAAGAATTAAGAAATTTGGGTAATTTTACAAAGGGGGAAAAATAAGTTATGAGACAAAATTGAATGATACTGCACCCTCATACAGTTGGGTACTCAGATGAGAAAATTGTAACAAAACGCTTTTTAGAAAAAAGCGTATATGTTCACTTTTGTCAGAAAGCTCCTCATATGTATTTCTTCAAAAATATTTAACCTTTCATTTTTAAAGAAGCTTTTTTATGACCATCTTTTCTTTTGAAATCTAGGGAATGCACATTTTTAATAGAGAAAAAGGAATATAAAAAGTTCCCAAACTTTATTTTTAAGCAATAGTTTGTTGCTGAGGTCAGCGGCATAAGATTGTGACATTTCTTAAAATTTCTGAAACAGTTTAGCATTTGAATAATGTAATTATTATTAGCAGTCAACAAATTTGCATATTTTAAGAGGATAAATTTTACGCTTTCAGGATTGAAGATGTTTCAATGCAATCACTGAATGTTACTGCTAGTCAAGTTTCTTTCTGTATTAAAAAATCGATAATAGGAAAAAAATGTATAGTAAAGTTGGAGAGAAAAGAAATCCATTCATTCATATAAGCTTAGCAAGGAAAGGTTAAAATATACTTCACACCGAGTTAATATTTGTCTCCTGTTGTATAATAAATCGCATCATTATGGCTTGTATATAAATTAACAAAATTTTTATATAAAATATTTTTTATAAATATTTGATGAAAGCTAACATACTAAATGAATGCTATTAAAAAATTGTTAGCATCTCTCAAAGTTTCTTAAATCAATATTAAATTATTTATTTCTTTTTAATAAATTTTAAAATTAAAATTTTTTAAATTTTTAAATTAAAATTTTTTTTAATTTAAATAATTATTTATTTCTTTTTTATGTCGTGGAAAAATTTTCATAAATGTTTTCTTATACTTAAAAATATAACAATAATTATGCAAAATAAGCCCAAAGTAAACATTAAAATTGAAACTGTCTTTTCATTTTTTGATTGTTACTCAATTCTTCTATCGAATTAATGTTATTTTTTAAATTCTAAGATATTAAGAAAACGTAGTATTGATATTTTCTCTCTTAACTCATCTGAAAGAAAAAAAAGTAATAAAGACTTAAGATAGATGAGGATATGTGCATTAAAAACTCTTTACTTTCTGACATACGAAGTAAAAAAAAATATATAAACGCCAAAAAATTCGACATCGAGATTTTGATGATTTTCTACATTAGAGTACCCGAATACGAAAAAAACATTTTCTGGAGTTATATATGTCTGTCGCGTCGCTTCGTCCGTCTGTAAACACATACCGATTTCGGTGTGTCGTCATTTTCTCGGCAATATCGACTTGTCGTGGTCTCCGATTCAGGATAATAAAACTCGGCAGTTTCGGCCTTGTGTCCAAGGACTTGACCAGGGGACCAAACTGGGGGATGACACTTTTATTAGGGAGTACACTAGAAAGTCTAGAGAAGAACACTGCCGCGCAGATGGGTAACGGAAAATTTTGGGATCTACAAAACAGTAGCATCTCATTTCTTTCGTTGCTCTGAGAATTTATCTTTATTTATTTTACTACAGAAGGGAAAGTTTGCCCGAACCCCTGTCAGTTAACAATAGTCACGCCACGCATACCCCTGAACTCGGAGTCGGAACGGCTCCCTATCGGTGACAACAATGGTCTGCGAGAGAATTTAAAAAACAACTTAGTAAATAAAAGTTCACTTTGTTTTTTTCAGCGTTTCAATAAATAATTCTGCAAATGTTGTGGATACGCAAAATAAAATAATACGTTCGGTTGCTTTTTCAAAATTTGCCGACTGATTTAGTCAATTTGCCGACTTCAGAAAAATCTGGGGTGACTCACCCCTACCCCCCCTTCGCCATGTCCCTGACCACACAGTAAAAACATTACGACATTGCTAATGTTAAACCAGAGTTAAAATTAGAGGTTTTTGATCATTTATATATTAGTAATTGATTTATATATTAATAATTGATGAAAAATCCTTTTTGAAGGTGATGTACTGTGCAATCTATATGAAATGAGGGGAAAAATGGCAAGTTTTTAGTTCTTTTTGATAAATGCTCTAGTCTGTTTACATGAATGGTAAAATATCTTGGAACCTGATCCTCAACAGAGATACTTAAAAATTTTGTTATGCTAGTTATCTATATATTTATATTACCGGCATCTTGGAATTTTGATATTATTAGTCGGTATTTCTTTTATAAAAGGAACAGTAGACATGTTAAGCTTAAGACAGAACAGATCTATCAACAATACTTATAAATCTTAGAAACGGAGCTTATGAGAGGGAAAACATGTAAAATAAAAAAAATTAGCACTTAGTTATTTTTGTACTGCGACTAATTAAACTTTGTTTTATATAACCAGAGAGGGGACTAAAATGAAATGAAAATATTCATTCCTTTTGATAACTTCCCACCAGGGGTCTAGTAAGTTAAAGCATCACATGACTAAGGAACCATCGGGCAGAAATTAGGAGGTTGTACATTCCATCCTCTAACTGTGCACTTCACCAGCATTATTCAAAAAATGTGTAGATTTATGTGTACTTTAGCATTGAATTGCTCACTATAGATGAGTTGGCGTTTAGAGGTCTTCCTCCAAGTGAAAATTAAATGTCATCCGAAAATCCTCCAGGAAGACAACTTACCCCCATCTATGTAGAACCAAATCAAACTTCTATCTCGAGTACTACCTAAAGGCTCCAGGTGGCTTTGTCCAATGTAAGCTGTCACACTCGCAATTTAGCATAGCTCCTTTGTACCTGGACTTGGCTAGTCAAACTATACAAATGGGATTAGTCAACACATTTCTTTTGAAACTCGTATAGTTATTTATTGATAAAAGAAGAATTATTTGTACTATTTCATTTTTGTAAGGTAAAAGTGGATTCCAAGCATCAATAAAAGCTCTAAAAAAAAACCCATTTTAGGTATGATACAAGGACGCATGATAACATGTACTCTCCTTTAAAGGCCTCTACATGAAGAGAGAGAGAGGATGTAGGTTATTCAGTTTTATAACACATTCGGGTTTTGGACAAAGTTTGTCTTGCTGTAGAATAAAATTATTCAAGTCAACAAAATCTGTTGTAGCTAGTTGGCTGACTGACTTTCATTCAAAAGAGATTTTATCACACTTTTATTTTTTATCACATGCAGGTGTCCACTCTAATTGTGGCCTCACAAGTAATTTCTAAACCATTGGTATACAGGCTGATTCTATAGTCGTGGGACAAACTTTGAGGGGTGGTCAGGCATACAATAAGCATCCAGAATCCCATAGGAACATGGGAATGCAAACGTCATCTGGAGGCAGATGGCATTTAAAATATTGCTACAATTGCAGACTCTTTGAAATATGCACTTCTTTTTTTTTATATCTCCTCGAACTTCGACCACATAAAGAATATTTTTTAACTCGCAATTTCCAGTGAAAATTTGATCATGGGGGCATTTAGGGGATTGACCAGAAAGGAATAAGTCTTAAAGGGATTTTGGCTCGCCTTGCATCACAGAAAAGTGATAATGGTTTGAAACTTTCATCAATTCTTTTGGGTAATGTGTTCAATATTTACATGTATTTTTATAAAAATTGCATGAATATTTGAGAAGATATAAAGGTTTCTTTTAAAAAATCTCAAATTTTTCCGAATGCTTTTTTGTTTATAACTTGCAGAGTTTTCAACCAAATTGTATGAAACTTGCAGAATATGTGACAATATGCCAGAGAAACATTGTATTAAAATGTGATCCAAATAACTTTGAATATTGGAGAAGATATAAACATTTACATATAGTAAACTAGAAAATTGTCCGTCATGGTATGACAGGTGCAAATTGCCCCTTCATTCGAGAGATTTCCCGTCGCATTTGACATGTTTAAATAGATATATATGCGAAAGAAATGTTTAACATTGATTGAAAACAAATGAAATAAACATATGTTTTGTGACAGCTTGTTGATGGAGTTTCAGCTTCGATGTGTCTTCTATAAGCGGCTGCATCTACTGCACGAATCCTGTCCAGTGATTCCTGGCTTTGCCTTGCTAACCATCATGCTTTCCTTTCCTTTGTCATTTGCCGTCTCTTTGCGATGCGTTCTTCGTCGGTATTCAGCGTAAAAAAGATACTAAACTAATTCATGATTGTAAAGTATTAAATTATAGTAAAAAATATATACAAAATATGTACATAATAATTCAATAACCATGAAATTCTCAGCTTGTCAAATGTTAAAATATTAAAATATCAAAGGAATTCTGATTCGAAATTCTAATCAAAACAAAGCACTTCCTGCTTGTCAAACATTGTCAAAAAATATCAAATTATGTCATCACGATTGCAATAAATAATCAGACATATCATGGCATTCAAACTATATCATGCTCATGAGATACCACTGACGTAATTTACTACTTTCTATTAAAAATCGGATATAAATTTTAAATACATGATTAATATAATTTAAAATTTCTCGGGAACTATTGATCATAGCGAGATAAATTTTATATCGATCGATAGCAAATTTTATTTCACTATTTTAGAGCTATTAAATTTGAAATTAGAACGACAATTACTTTTTAAAATTTAAAATTACTGAAATTTAGGTGCTGTAACAATGGAATAATTCTGTTTTAACGTCTCACGTTGCTATGGTGCGGATTTTATTGTTGGTGACGTCAGAGTGTTACCGGATCAGTGAGACGCAGATCTGGGCTATGATATTGGTAATAATTTTTTTCTACTGCACATGCGTGAAAGGTAGCGTTATTTTTCTTTCGCAACTTCAGAGCCAGATATATATTGCAACTTATATAAAAAATTTCAGCTCAATACCTATAAGATTGAGAAAGATATCAGTATTTTGGCCAGCACTGTTTTATTTTAAATGCTTTCTGCTGCCTCTAGATGGTGTTTATGCACCCATTTTTCGATGCTTATCATATGCCTGATCACCCCTCGAAGTTTGTTCCACAACCGTAGAATCGCCATGTAAACTTCCAATTGGAAGTATAAACCATTCCAACTGCTTTTAATTAAGTAAAGAATTATTTATATTGTTCGAGTCAATAATTGCACTGCTGAAAAAAGTATGAAATCTGCAGTCCTCTGGTCAAATTTATAAAATAACCTTGACATTAACATTTTCAACAAAAAAAAAGTTCCGCTCTTCTGTGACCAAAATTGCCCAAGTTATAATGCTTTGAATTTCATTATTTTAGACCAGTTTAATACCTGGCTTAAGAAAGATCTGCTTATAAACAGATGTCGCTTCCTCAAAGTGTCTGTTGATTAAATTTGGCAATGTAGCCAGAGACTTGAAATTTCCTTAATTAGTTTTTAAGAAATTAAACCATTACATAATTGATAAATTACATCTAATTGCAATATAAAAAACAAATTTACGTTAAAATAATGTCCGTAGTTTACAAAATCAAGGCCATCCAAGATCTAATAGATCTGCTTATGGAAACAAGTAACTGCTACCACAGATGAATATTTCATCTTGTTTGCCAGAATTATATACTGGATTTTTGCCTATATCCAAAACAAATGTTCCAGTTTCTTATCTAATATTTTCAGGTCGAGCAAAACTAAACATGGATGTATTTTTCAGTAAACGTGAGATATTTAGGAAATGCAGATATCATCACTTAAAGAAGACATAAAATTTTATGATAATGATATGATATACAACTGTGCTGGAAAAAAATAGTTCATACTAAGTTGGGGTCAAAGCTATTTTAAGGACTCGTATTTTTATTCATTTATGTGATTCATGAGCTACTCTGTCAGCAAATATAGTGGGAGGATATTACAGATTCTAAAATCTCTTTCTTATAGTTTGTGCAAATTAGGTAGGAGCAAACTAGATGCTTCCTACTGTGCTTACAGAGAGCTTTTATACAACTTTCTTTGAACCCATGAGATTTATTAATCATTTTAGAAAATTTTATGACACATTTCTTTTTTGAATTTCTAAATGTTTTATTTAGCATTTAAGTGTAATCCTCCACCAAAGATCAATCCTGAGCGTAAACCTTCTCCTTCAGAAGAAGAAAAATGACGGGAGGCTGTCTTTTTCAAACAGCCGCTGATGTTAAAGGTATATGACCAGTGATGTGGGGTGGGTAAATACCCAGTGGGTAGGTAAATATTTTTTGGGTATATACCCAAGGCCTGGGTAAATACCCAAAAACTGGGTATTTTGTGTGGGGGGATTTCGAATGCTGATTCACAATGAAACATGCAGAGTTTTATAAATAACCCCCAAAAAAAGTATTTGCAAAAAAAAAAATATTTGTGAATGGTGATTCAAAATTAAACTTAAAATTTATAAATACCCAAAAGTGGGTATTTTGCAAAAAAAGTATTTGAGATTGGTGTGATTCAAAATGAAGCATTATATTTATAAATACCCTTAACACTGAATATTTTGCGAAAATAAAATGCATTTGTGATTCAAAATAAAAAGTATAAAATTTATAAATGGGATATTTTGAAGAAGAAAAAAAACATCTCCGAATGTTGATTCAAAATGAAACATAAAAATTATAAATATCCCCAAACTGGGTATCTTAAAAAAAGTATTTGGGAATGATGATTCAAAATGAAATAAAAAAATAAATAAGTACCCTAAACTGGGTATTTTGTAAAAATGTATTTGCGAATGGCGATTCAAAATCAAACATATAAAATTTATATACATAATACATAGTTATAAAATTTTTAAATTAAAGTTTTGACTAAATTATAGAAACAAAAACCAATTGCTATCAGGATTCAGAACAAAGTATTATAAGACTTAAACGGGAGCGGGGGACAATTTAGTTTTTACGATTTGAAACTATGACACTTAAACGGCCTTAAAAATAATTATTATATTTTTGTTATAGCTAGCTATTCGGCGGCCAGCTTGTTCGCCGGGAACATAATTTCAACTGACTCTCTTAAGCATAGTTGATATTCATGATTCCCTTAACAAAGTAATTTTAAACTTCAAATTGCGATAGAGATTTAGCCCGCGTTCTTTACATAGCCTTGCACTTGTTCTGTTCCTTGTCTATATGAAAGTCGCTAATGGAGTCAAGTAACTGTTCGTGTCAAGTTACTTCTAATTGTATGTAATCGAAGCGAATTTTAATTTTAAAAAATTATTTCAACATCGAAATACCGCGCCACATTTTACGTCCAGCAGCATGTTAGTGGGCTTAAAACATGCTGATAAAATGAATTTAAACATAGCAATCATAATCGTTCAGTTTTACTGGATTATTTCTTTATATACTTACTATCTAGAGGACTTTCTTTATGGATTTCACAGAAAAATTTATCTAATATAGAAAAAAATTCAATAGAATATTATATTAGCTTTCAACAATGGAACAGAAAAACGCAATTAAATATTTGTTTAAACAATGAAAACGGTTTGAATTTCATTGCAACAATGAATACCAATTTTTTTTTAATTTATTAAAATTAGAGAAAAAATCGAATGAAAACCTTAATTGATATCATTGAAAAGATAAGTTTTTAAGTTATCAGATGGTGTAAAAATTTTTGTGGTGTAATATTTTCGGAAGTTATTAAGGAAAAACTCCAAAATTTCGCTTCATTTTGAATTAATTAAAATTTAAAAAATGGCTACGAGGTGCACATTCCCACCCTCCAAAGTATGTTTGTGCCAAATTTTGTTGCTCTAGGCCTAGCGGTCTGTCCTGTAGAGAGCGACAAATACACACATTCTCCTTTATTATTAATAGAGATAGACAATGCCAGTGAATCTTGTGATCCATAATTTACTCACATTGCCATGCTGGAAGTCAACCATTCTTGTTTTGATTTAGTGAATAGTTAGTCATTTACTTCATGTGTATTAATATTACTGTAAATTTTAAGTTAAAAAGGGAAAAAGTTACCTGTTTGAAGCTTTTAATGTTAAGAAGGATAAAAGTATCCAATGTAAGTATTGTAATGTTGAGTACAAATTTGTTAATGTAAGCAAAATGGAAAAACACATAAAAAAATGTTTGAAACGTCTTGTTGGATTAAAAAAGATTTAGAAAGGGATAAAATACCTAATGAATTTTCTTTTAATCAGATTCCAACCATGACACTTACATCAAATTTAAAGTTTTAAGAGCATTTAAGTATTTATGCTCATGATCCAGATGAATCCCATCTAACAGGAAACTATGTGAGTGTGTGTGTCTACTATACCATCAAATAATACAACAGATTCAGCAACAAAAAATTCACATTTCTTGTTGCTGAAATCTTGTTACAAAAATAACTTACCTTTGTTGAAAGTAATATGATTGAATATTACTTTCAGAATAATTCACTTTAAAAAATTGTTAGAACTGAAACATCTGCTAACTTATCAACAATGTCTGGTACTTTGACGAATTAATCCAAAAGGATTAAAAACAATTGTATCTTTCATTTTAGTTTCTATTATCAGCTCTATCATTTTAAAACCAAACTCAACATTTTCTTTTTTTTTTTTAATTTAGTTGAGTTTTAAAAAAATGATATTTAAGCCACGTATTTTATGTAAGATCCATGATATAGTGTTGCGTTTTTGTTTTTTCTGATTCATTTTTTTAGTTTTTATAGAATTTAAAAAGTTCAATATTACTAGTTTCTTTTTTCTACCTTACCTTATGCTCAATATATGTATATTCTATACATATTTATATTATATAGAGGCATCATATTTCACAGCAGTGCCTTTGTTTTGTATGAATAAAGTTAATTGAAAAATAAATACCCATTTTGGGTATTTACCCTTAAAAATAAATACTTGGGTATTTTATATCACTGTGTATGACTATTTGACTCGCGTGACTCTTTTCCGATTTTTTTTTTTTTTTTTTTTAACTTCTGTTGTTACCCTTTACCTCTAAAATAAGACAAATATATCTAAAATAAGATAAATATGTTTTTAACGTATGTAGTTACCGAGATATAGAGGATCTCTCATACACACACAACGTTTTTTGTGGCGTTTTGGCGTGTGAATCAAATTCCTTCCTGAGACCCCAATGGGAGGAATGTAGTCCTACATTAAAAGAGAAAAAACAATTCAGTAGATTTATACACATACCCTTCAGGGAAAACTAAGCATTCTGCATTTGATACATATATTAAGGACTTATTACTCTTAACAAATTTATGTACAATACTTATTTTTATGGTTTATAATCAGAAAAAAACTACTCTGATTTTTTAAAAATAAAATCCAAACAGTTTAATGATGAAATAAATTATAATGATAGAGTAAAACTACATACCATATAAAAATAATTATTTTTTACAAATTTTTGAATAAAATATACATAACATGTTATTTCAAGAAAGTCTTTTCTGAAATGCTTTGAGAAATTTGAAATTTATACTTGATATTACAGAAAGGAAAGCAGATCACATAACAATCATTTCAATACTTGTGGCATTAAAAGAACTTACAAGAAGCATACTAGAGAGTTGAAGCATTTTTTAACCTTTTAGATACTGATTTATTTGAAAAAACTTATGCACACATATATATGGAAGCGATTTAATTTGTTGGTGTATTATGTAGTATGAATAAGCAGTAGATTTTAAGTAAAAATTTATTTATTTCAGTGATATACATATTGTATTATTGAAATTATCAGTTATTAGAATTGAAAAAAAAATGTTCATGGCAATTACAATTTGCCAATGGCACTTGCTCTAATAGCTCTTCAGTAATAGTCAAACAAATGGAAACAATGCCTGTTTTGGCTGTGCAATTGATTTTAGAATATAAGATATATACATTATAGAAGATCTTGTCTATTAGATTTTATTAAAAACTAGCAGTGCGCACACGGCGTTGCCTGTGGAATCAGGACTTCAAAAGAATAAAAAAAAAAAGCCCACATACAATTACATAAATGAAAGTTTTAGAAACAAAATCAAAACAGAAATATATATATTATTGAGTTTGTCCGCTTCTTTTTCCTCTCGACCTAGTACCGTTAATCCAAAACAATGTTAAAAAATTACAATGTGATATTTATTACACCGCAAGCAAAGTATGAAAGGGAAAGAAATAAGTTAAGACACGTTTAAAAATAATAATCTAAGTCATCGAGTAAATAAATCATCTCCTTGCAGAACGCGAAAGTAATGACGTCACCTGCCGCGAGAACCAATCAAATTGCCAGCTGTGTTCCGGAAAAGTGTCGCGGGAGAAAACTCGCTCGAGAAAAATAACTCAACTGCCCAGAAGAAAATTAATTTTTAAAAAAAAGACGGGAAAAACGGGATCCGAAACAACCTTAAAAAATTGCAACGTGAAAATGATTATTATACAGCAAGCAAAATATAAAATCGAATCCGAAAATAATAATCGAAGTCATTCAATTGAAGTTATGACGTCACCTCCCCCGTCAGCCAATCAAATTGCCAGCAACGTTCCGGAGAAGTGTCGCGGGAGGAAGTTCTCTAGAGGAAAAATATCTTTCAACTGACCAGGAAAAAATTAATTAAAAAAAACGGGAAAAGATATTTTAACCGTTCTTGTTTTAAATCCGACAGAACCGTTCTAGTTATAAGCTGGGGAAAAAATTGAAAATAGTAGTGTTATTAGAAAGTCGGATGCAACAAATTTAAAAACAAAAATAACATTTCAATGGCAAAACTGGCTATTTTTTTTAAATTTTTCAAAATTCAGTAAATTACGTTAGAAATTCAAAACCTTCATTAGAACGGAAAGGGGCCGTTCAAATATTACGTAAGCACCCAAGGGGGGAGAGGGGGTTTGCGATTTGCTTATTTTTGCTGACAAGGGGGGAGGGGGAGTATGAGTGATGCTTACGTAAGACATTAAAATCATTTTATTTCCGAAAATCTCTTGTAACTTGCACAAATAATTTAATTTTAAAAAATTAAATTTGAAAAAGAAAGTTACATTTGGCAAAAGAAAATTAAACTTGATTTTTGTAAGCTTAAACTTGAAATTGTAAGGAAATTAAACTTACATTTTTTTTTTTTGATATGCTTCGTTCAGTTGCTCAATCCGGGAAGAATGAAAAAATAGCGTCCATTAGATAAAAAAAAAAAGTAACATTTTGAGAGCGACAGATTTTTTAAAGACGGTATGGTGACTACTGGTACCAGTTTTTTGTTTCGACGTGTCAAAATATCACCTGCACCTGCTAGCCACTTTAATTTACCATTTGATAATTTCTACCGAAATGCTTCTTCATTGTTAAATTATCTTCACGATAAATCAAGTGAGAATTTTCACTTACTGTTCCATTTGTGCAAGAGATCCTGCTAATACATTCCTAGATTTGTAAACCTCCGAAGGGAAGGA
>BGPR01005703.1:54819-90062 GCA_013235015.1 Araneus ventricosus
TTTTCTACGCTTATCCACTCTATTTAATTTCAACACTATCCTCTCAATAACACGAAAATTAATGCTCATAATTTTAAGTTGCCTATGATTCTATATATAGCTAGACTTTTTTCAAATCTTGGGAATAATTAATTTTTGGCCTACTTCAACATTATAAAGGAAACGAAACAAACTGTAAGTATATTTCTTATTATTTGTTTCAGCAATAGCCTGGTTTTCAAGGAGTAAGTCTCGGTAAGTATAGATATAATATTTGGGGAATGTGGTGACATTGATACACTTTTTTTGGAAGGCTAAAAAATGATTTTACCACCGGTAATGATTAGAACTAATGCACTATATTTATACATTTTTTAAATCCAATATGAGATTTCAGTCGAGTTTTGGTCATAAATGACATAATAAAATACTAATGACACTTTTTCCTAAAATTGGATTTGTATCAATCTGTCCCATACTAATTGATACACTCGAAAATAATGATAATTAATAAGTGTGAGATCAAAGCAAAATTTGTTTTATCAATCAACTTTGCATTCCAAATCAAGGTTTAAAAGTTTAACAATGTAACAAACTTTTATTTTAATCAAAATTCAACATTTTTATGGAGATTGGAAAAATGAAACAATAATGCCTCAGAAAACAATTGATCTCTAGAATTAATAAATGATATTGTATGTATGTGTATGTAAAATTACTTTGGAGGGAGCGAATGTGTGCCTCAAAGCCCTGTATGGAAATTTTAATTAATTAAAAATAACGGGAAATTTTCGCGTTCTTCCTTGATGACTTATGAAAATGGTATAGAACAAAAATAATTTTCACACCATCTGAAAATGCAAAAAATTATCTTTTCGATGATATTAATTAAGTTTTCGTACAATTTTTTTCTCCTATTTTAATAAATTCTTAAAAAATATTTTAAACTTAATTTACAACAATACTTTTCATTTTTTCAATGAAATTCAAACCGTTTTCATTGTTTAAATAAATACTTAATTGCGTGTTTCCCTTAGACAGTTCATTTTTATGTTTTTTTCCCCATTTCTGAAGACGATTTTGTAAAGTAATTGCTGTTAAGGTGCATTGATACGCACAGAAGATGCGTATCGATGTGACCCGGAATCAATTGTATCAATCTGCCACAGGAGACGTTTTTACTTAAAACAAATGGTCACGCAAAATCAATGCTAAAAAACCTCAAAACTTAATATAGTTCAGAAAAATAAATGTTTTTTTCCTACCTTTGGAGTAGATTTCGTGGCACCTAAGACAACACGTACTTAGAGTAAAATTTACTTAGACGAGAAGATTAGCGATTTGTTTCATTTGTAAATTAACTTTTGACTTAACATGGCCGAAAAATATACCCTGTGAGAAGGGTTACAGTGGCATATATATGAGGAGAAGTGAACATCTTGAGCCATTCCAATCATCAAAATTTATGGACTGTTATCAATGCTCCCGTGTATCAATCTACCCCTAAGATACAATTTCGTCGTTGGAGTCAGTAAATAAATTGTCTCCAGAAATTGAAATAGTATTAAATGGAAAACTAGGCTTAATGGAAATGAAGACTATCTAATGTCTCTAACGAGGTCCCACGTCCATCCAATTAGTACATTAACTCTAATAGTTGTAGGGGCATGGGGTGGCGTTTGTCTCCAACGAGGTACCGGAAATCTCGTTAAACAGTGTTCAACACACACTACAATATCAGAATTTTCTATTTACTATAACGATTCAATAACAAAAAAAGCATACAAAATATAAAGGATTATTACTTACCAGGGTTTTGCAGCAAAAAAACAAATACTACTAACTTCAAAGATACCAGGAAGAAGGCGATTCTCACATATCATGATAGCGAAAATAAACACAACATTTTGTAAAATACACGCGGTAAAAATATCGACAAACACTGCAAACAGCAGTTACAGTTAAAATCGGCGAAAGCTAAAACATAAAAATATTAATTCTAAAATAAAATGTAAAACAAATCGTGTTTCGTGTTGTTGAAATGTTTGTTTACATTTTCGGGTCCCTTTACATTTTTCTAAATGCTTATAACTATTTAATAAATTAATTTAGACACATGCAGTTTTGTGCATGTGGTTCAGTAAAGTAAACAAATCTTAATATTACAAAAAAAAAATCTAGATTTTTGCCAATTTCAAGGTCCACCATCCCTTTAAACAACATTAAATTTCAAAGTCTTATGCAGAAAAGCAAGTTTGAAGTTCTGAGAAAAGCTTAAGACTTTGTAGACGCTTTTGTTGTGTTCATTTCATTAGAAAGAATATTTATTATTAAAAGAGCACCAAAATGTACCAGGTAATCTAAAAATCAGGAAAAATTTAAATAAATGGGAATTATATAATTGCGCGTCAGTTTAGTTAGCATACACTTAGTACATAGAAATATAAAAAGAGTACTTAACTTAAAAGTATCAAATTTATAACGTAGATACATGTAACTATAATTGGAATACTTTCCACTATAATTTTGGTATTTTATATTTCGTACACAGAACTATAATTCTAAAATCGCTCATCTTTTATTTGAGTTCTGATAAAAAATACTCCCAAAAACTACTTTTTCTTTTAACACGTTGATCGCCTTATGAATCAAATACGATTCACACCTATTATCTAATCAGATGATCCCTTCTCTACTGTAGTTAAGAGATAGCAGAGAAGGGATGATCTATTTAGATAGATGGTTCCAATCTCAGACGTGAGTCATGGCAGCGAACGTGTTAACCTTTTCAACAGAATCATCACAGAAACCTTATCAAATGGAAATGGTATTATCATGGAATGCGCTTATTTTATTTTTTACTAGCAGTACGCGCACGGCGTTGCCCGTGGAATCAGGAATTCAACAAAATTGGGGGGAAAATGACCACAATGACACGAAAAAGTTTTGAAAACAAATCAAAACAAAAGATACACATTATTGATTTTCCCGCTTATTTTTCTTTGCGATAATGACATTTATCAAAACAGAAATGTGTATATTATTGAGTTTGCCGGCTTCTTTTTCCTCTCGACAATGACACGAATGTAATGCCGTCACCTGCCGGAAGGAATCGGATTGTAGAAATGCATGCTGGGAATGAAAGCATATGACGTCACCTGCCGCGAGGAATGTCACGAACCAGCCAATGAAATTGCAACAATGTATTCTGGGAAACGTCCGGAGAAACTCTCGCTGTTAAATCTCGCTTGCAAAAAAACTGTTTGAATTTATCAGGGAAAAATTAATTTAAAAAAACGGAAAAAGATATTTTAGCCGTTCTTATTTTAAATCCGACAGAAACGTTCCAGTTATAAGCTGAAAAAAATGAAAATTATAGAGATGTTAGGACGTCAGATGCGAGAATTCGAAGAAATCCTTATTAAAAATTACCATAAAAGTGACTATTTTTCAAAAATTTCTCAAAATTCAGTAAATTACGTTAGACGTACGAAACAAACTTCATTAGAACAGAAATAGTTTGCTCTTTCCGGTGGTGTATTTCTTTTTTCTTAGAATTATCCCAAACCGTTCTATTGAGAAATGAGTGCGAAAATCACCAAAAACGACACAAAATATTAAATAAAACATTTTCTAGACAAAATTTAAAATTTGGGCTGCGAGGTGCATTGAGTCACCATTACGACTACCTGTGTGCCAAATTTCATGGCTGTGAGTGGGAAAGATTCGTCTGGACATCGCGCGCGCACACACACACAGACATTGCTTTTATAAGTATAGATTAACCTACTAGCTGACACACCCGACGTTGCTCGGGATGAAAATATTTTCAACCCAGCTCATCTTTTATTAATAAAAAATTAACTATTTAATTAATCCATTGATGCCCAAGTCGCAGTTTTTCAATTTTGAATTGCTGGGGTAAAAATATTTTCAACCCGGTGGAATAACTTCACTATCGCTTAGCACCAAGCTATTTGCATTCTATTAATTCATCAATCGTGAATAATTCCGAAGTCATGGCATCTTTATCACACTTCATATATTAGAAAGGAGGAAATTTTCACATTAAAGAGAAGGAAAACGGCGTTTATCAGAAGCTTTGCCCGCACATTGGGGTATTTGCATGAATAATGTGGATAATATTAATTTAAGGCTATATCTTGTTTAGAGCATGTAATATCTGTTTATGACTATAGTTGAACTCTGTTATGATTGTGTATGTCCATAAAACAGATTGCTAATGATTTGTTACTCACATTAAAATTAAATATTGTAATCAGTGTTGAGGATAAATACTATTATAAGTATGACCATTTTAAATAGTGTTGTATCATCAAATCATATCAACAAATTTCTTCATCAGATTATTCCTGAATACTTTCTTCTTTGTACATCGTATCTTCTTCTTCAGTTATATGTCATCCATCTAATTTCTTCTTTTTCCGAATCTTCACTGGTCGCCGCTATTTGACCGGATAGAAGCATTTTCTACAGTAAAAATAAGGGGTTCCTTTCGAAAAAGGTTAACACTTTTTTCATCACTCGTCTGGAAGAAGCCAACAGTAATGGTTGCAGGAACATGTGGCGGCTTCTGTCTGGAAGAAGCCAACAGTAATGGTTGCAGGAACATATGGCGGCTTCTGTCTGGAAGAAGCCAAAAAGGTGCCACATGTCAGTAACACTCTATTAATTGTTTCGACATTACTCTTTATATTAAAAATCAAAAAGCAGTAATGGAAAAAAGGAGATAGGCACGCAGAAAAAACTACAGAAAAAAAAATCAAAATTGTGGAATTAGAATTTCAAGATATTCCTTGCATTTTTAAACACTTTCATTTAACTTATCATGTTTCATGTGTGCCAAAAAGAAAAAAAAATGTAATAGTTTTTCACTTACTTCCTAGTGTGCTGGAGGTTTCAAATTTTGTACACATATATATTCTCGTGACAATACACTATTTCAATATTTCCAGAACTTAATTGTTGGTTAATCATTAAATTAAAATAAATTTTGATTCAGTTGCAGTGCGTGAATTTGAGAAACAATAGATATCAAGATTTAAAAGTAGATAATAATTAAAATAAATTTCTAATTTTGTCGCACTAATAAAAGTGTGTTTTTTAAAAACTGTTTTTAATTAAATTTTTTTACCTGACTCGTTATAGGACAAGCACCGTTTTTGTGTTGTGGTGGAAAATGGTTATTATCCTATACAAACACTGATCCAATGGACCTTATGCATGTGACGTCACATCCTCCGACACGTGACCTGCCGGAGGTAGTCATTGGTCAGTCTTAAACAGTTGACTCAGAACTGCTTTTATTTCTGAGTCGCTTATAGGCCGATCGTTTTGTTTATTCCTCCATAGCTGTTTTTCTATACTCTCGAAACCAAACGGTGCATGAGGTCCATTAAGCACCTTCTTTTCAGAACGAGAAGTGTGTATTCCTTATTTCCTTTCTGATTGTCTGCCAAATTATACTGTCGATAATGTGGGATTTGTACCCGTCACCGCCAGATAGCGCAGCGACTCTCATACTGTTACGACTCTATGTCACTCAGAGTCAGGGGGCAAACGAGAGAGGAGATCCGAGAAGGAAAGGAGAATTCTCGAGTAGGAGACTGCACATGCCTTTAGCTCCCGCGAAGGGGAGAATCCGGATCTAACAATGTCTAGCAACTGACTGCGTGTAGGCGGTCGCAAGCGAAATCCTGGTCTGAGTACAGTGGTTCGATACGCTAGCAAAGTGAACTCTCCGACACTGGATTATTTCTAGTTCATCAAAAACATGTAACCAAAGCATTTGTACATTTCAGCATCATCATCTCTTATTTGTGTCATCTTTACATTAATAAACAGTTGTGTTAATTCAAGTGGGGCGATTGGTATCATTTCAAACCATCACACCCACAATAATAATTAAATTTCAGTAAACTTGGTATTTGTGCGCAGATTCCACAAGTTAATGGTGCGCGCAACGGACACACACAATTCTAGTGGTGTTCGTTTCCGCATCGGCACAAAACCCGGAGGCGTGTTACACAGTGTGTGACCAGATATAAGTGCGCCCAGGAGGTGTTTTGATGTTTTAGAAAGGTATATCGGCGATGGAAGTTTGCAATTGGTGCATGTGACCAGATAAAGGCTGCGTATTAAGCTTAATATTCTCAATCATTCCACACTGCGCAAATTCGGTCGCACCGCACGAAAACCGGCCGTCAATGCGAAAATCGGATAAGAATTGGAGTGCTGTGATCGGAAGTTTGGATTTTCAACCTCTCTTGAAATCCATTTGGACTGTCGAGCCATAAAACTGAAATGAGACCGTTGTAGATATTACATGTGAGAGGTGGAGTGAGAACATTTACTTGCAATCCAACTTGGGCTGAAATCTATCCCCCCGACATGATCCTACAGCTCGACATGACATCATTGCAAGAGTTTTTAAGCAAAAACTGCGCAAACTCGTTGGCTTTTTAACTGAAAGTCCTATTTTCGGAGAAACTCGAAGGTGGGCGCTTCCACTAGAGTTGCAGAAAAGAAGATATTCACACGTTTCAGTTTGACTGAAGGAAAAAATAAGACCCGCCGGCATTGTCCTGGTCATTTCAGCATGGAAACTTGACTCGCCAAAGGACCCTTAGTTGCTTGACTTCGTGTCCAAAATTATGTTTCAAGAATCCTGTAGGCCGTTTAATCAAAACTCCCCCTTTACGAAAGATGCGAAAAGTGAAAAAGAATATCGCCTTCACTTTTTAACGAGACGATGGTTGCTATTTTTACAGATGGCAGATTTTCTGAAAACGAGAAAATAGAACGAAAGTGAGAGTCAAATTTAACACGTTCCCGCCGACGTGTAACACCTGTGACACACTTGAATGGACCATCGGGTGGCGTGTACCACCGGTGCCTCGCACTTGAATGGACCATCGGGTGGCGTGTACCACCGGTGCCGCACTTGAATGCACCATCGGGTGGCGTGTACCACCGGTGGCTCGCGCTTGAATGGATTTTCGGGTGGCGTGTATCACCGGTGACTCACACTTGAATGCACCATCGGTTGGCGTGTACCACCGGTGACTCACACTTGAATGCACCATCGGGTGGTGTGTACCACCGGTGACTCATACTTGAATGGACTACCGGACGACCTGTGCTACCGTCGACTCACACTTGGGTATCCCAACGGGCATTTACCAGATAAGTTTTCGCTGGTATATACCACCATAAGTTTTCTTATAAAGCATATTTCAGCGCCGCCCGATAAAGCAAATATCTATTAGGGCTTCTGCCCGATGGCAAGAAAAAAAGATTTCAAAGCCGGCGTGAACGTGTTATTGCGCAGTTGAAAGGGTTTAACATGGACATTTGACAGTTAGTGCCTTAATCTCTCATCGGGAGATTAAGTGCACGACAAAATGTGGTCCACATTAATGTTGTGAATGTAAGGCAATAAAATGCATCTGCAATATGTCAACAAGGAAAGCTAAATGGTATCTTTTTTCTTATCTCGCAGACCAAACTGAAGTGGATGAGATCACACAGAATCAATTAGGAAGGTGTATAAACCAATGAGGCGAACTGTGGGGTCTTAAATTTATCCTATCTTCATGAACGTCAGTCTGCTGTAGTCGATCTCGGCGTTCATCTGGAATATGGGCAGCAAATCTATTTTACGAAAAACAACGCTCTCGAAATGCCATTAAAAATCCGCTGTGCGTATGGGCCGGTGTTCATTAAATGCGATTTCGAGGGTTAAACGTCCTCCCGCTGGTGCGGTAGGGCAGGGCAACTCGTGTCGTCCTCTTCATCTAAGTTTAATTTAAAGTTAGGAGGTCCATTCCGATACATTTCCATCGTTGCTTCAAAACGGAATATAAATGTTGCTAAACTAAACTCAAGCTCTGCCAGGAAAACCTTTTCGCCAAAATGCTGTTGCTTCCTTTCACTATTACACGTAGAATAACTTCAAAGAAAATATTCTGCAGGTGGGGGATCAGGTGCTCTTTTGCTGAGCCGTCGAGATTTGTTTGTGATGACTGTCTATACTGCTCATACCAACAACGTCGAATGTTACTTTTTGAGAATATTGTTGCACAGTGTTCGCGGATGTAAGACGTTTGCGAACATTAAAACTGCCCAATGAGAAACCTGCGAAACGTATCGCAATGTACGACGAAGTTGTTGGAAATTGACGAACACAGGAACTCTAAGTTAACACATTGTGTTCAGAGAGGTCGTTTAAAAACTTTAAGGGAAAAAGGAACTCGTAATTTTTGCAATACATCATACGGCTATGAATCTTAAAAAGGGATCCGTTACAGGGGTCTCTTTGTCAGTGAATTAAATAAAAGAAAAGGATATGCCACCCACAAATAAAATGTACAACCCAGTTGTGTGAATAACAACATGCGAAGACTATATCGTTACTGACAGCACGCCATTTCAGCACATTTAGTACTGGCAGTGGCGAATCCAGGGGATTGCTATGGGGCTGCAGGCGCGCCTAGAGCTAAACAAAAAAATCTTGATTTTATTTAAAATCAGTACAGCGGTTTGTTCTTAATCTTTTTTTTTCTAAAATAACAGTAATAATAGAAAAAACCCGTATTGCTTTTTGGCCCCACAGGCTCGAAAATTTTCCCATTTTTGTAGTCATTCCACTGGTACTTATGGCGTTGACGCTAATGCGATGATTTTCAAGTTATATGGCATTTAATATTTTAAAATAATTTTTTTGTGAGTGTTATAAGATGAAAATAAGTTCAATGTTCTTACGTAAACTAAATCGCATATTGTGCTGGCTTAGGGGATGATTTCATAAAAAATCGTTTTTTCTAAGCATACCTATTTGTGGTCATGTATTTGCAGATAATCACAACACATTTTCGACTTTCTAGCTGAAAAACAAATACTTTGAGATACAAGTAATGTTTATATTGTTTTATAATGTAAACCTTATATTCTTGTGCTATATGTATTATATATTCCCACGTTGGCTGCTGATCACGCACTTTGACTTACGCTTCTGTTTCACATTTACTAAATAATTAGATTACACCTTTTTTTACTATGGTTAACCCATTAATTGTTAGTGTGGTTTATAAATCATATATATAACCAAGTACTCGCAGTTTTTCCTCTCCATCACAAGGTTTTGATAAGAAAATGACCGGGTAATCTGCTAGTTCTAAATGAAAACTGCCAATGTTTCCGGAAATAAGTGATATAATCAACTTTACTTTTTTTCTAATTACTCATTTCTTTACTTACAGTGCCTGTCACCTGGAGGAAATCTCGGAGAAGAGGGGTAAATTTCTCCGATCATTACTTGAATAAAATAACGAACACTGGATTCGTCTTTGATGCAACTCTTTATTCACATCCTCTGCTGTATTTAAAGTGCAGGTTTGTCCATTGATCCAGATAAAAAGTACCGAAGAGCATTCACAAATATGTCAGATTTGTCTTTGTATGAATCCTGCCTACGGAAGATAGCCATCAATTTGAGAGACGGGATCTACAAGTCATGTCATGAGAATCCCTTTAGCGTCATGTCTTCCAAGTTCGTAAACGATATTATGTCTGCAGCTTTGGATCTCGAACGGGCGGATGGGTTGAGAGCTGACGATTTGGAGCAATTGCTGACAAGTGGAAAGCTTCGAGAACTTAAAATGCTTCAAATAGATATGTGTCAGGAATTACTCCAAGTTCTTAATTCCTTCATATCAGGTTGCCAAGAACTTGAAGTCTTGCATTTGACCTGGAGCGGTTTTCAGGTAGAACTGATATCTGATATACAGAAAGCCCTCGGGAATTTACTAAGAAACAGTCCCAATTTGAAAGACCTACGCTCCAGCATAGGCTTTGATTTGAAAGCTTTAAGAAATTGCAAAAATCTACGTTATGTGAAGCTGCTATTTCAGCCTCAGCAGCATTGGTATGACTTTCTTGCGAAAGAGAACGATCAATTTCAACCGCATAAGTATCTGGAATTTTTCACTATTTGTGGTCTCCTAGGTCTAGAGCAGATACCTTGCGGGGATATTGTGGTTATACTCAGGCACTGCCCTGAGCTTACTTCTTTGGGATTTCTGGAATCATCCGAGGCTTTATCACTGCTTCATAACATGCCTATATCACCTTCTGAATTGAAATTACGGCATTGTTTCTGGAGAGATACGAGAAGAACGGTTCCGGGTGGAAATTATGTCAATCACGGGGGAATTAAAGATGCAGTACTATATTGTCCTATGATAGAAGAGCTGGAGATACTTGTTCTTTACATAGAAACTATCTCGTGTTTAAGAAATCTCAGGAATTTAGTTTACTTGAATATTACTGCACATTGTGATGAGAATATAGGCGCAGTTTTCAGATATGTGTTACAAGAAATTGGGTCTCGACTGAAACATCTATCCTTTGACTTTTGTAACAGTTCCTGTTCTGTGGACATTAGTATATTTTTGCTGTATTGTCCTAATCTGGAATCACTCAAAATCGATGGAGATAAGCCGCTATCTGCAAGTTCTGTTATACCTCTACCTCATCTGAAGCGCTTATCATTTAAAAACAGTCACTGCAATGATATAAGACGGATTTTTCCCCAACTCTCCGGCTGCAACCAGTTGACGGATTTGTTTTTAGAGAATGCTACTGACTTTGATGATGAAACCTTGTATTGTTTTCTGAAGAGGAATTCTCTTTCAAACTTGAAAGTAGCATATTTGGAGTCTTGTAGTTTGTCAGAGCTTGGCTTCAGAGAGTTTCTTCTAAACGCTCCTCGGCTGGAAAAAATTGAATTTGTTCACAATGACTTACACAGAAGTCATTTTGAGAGAGTTGTACGTGAAACAAGTCATAAAGCAATTTGTAATAAAGATCTTCTTTCAACGAGTGATGAATTCTTTGAGAAGAGATCGGGTGTAAACATGATTTTGTTGTTGTGATTGATTATTCTACGCCTTTTCACTGCTTTCTGCGGGTGCCTTTAGAAATCTGAAACTGATTGCACGCAGTATCAGTTGATATCATAAAATGAATTGTTTATTTTTTACTCTTACTTGGACTCTCACTTACTTTTTGTATTACTTACAAGAAGTCAATTTATATTTGGCTGATTCTTTTATTCTGTCATTTTCAGCTTTGTAAAGATGTAATTCAGATTGGTAATTCATCCAAATGAAAAAAAAATCAGTTTTATAAATACTTCCAATTATATTATCAGCTTTTTTTATTTGGACCTAAAAAAAATTAACGCGTAGTTTCGAAGCACATGGAGCAATATAATATTTAAAAAATACCTTCACGCTTTGTCCGGTGCAAAAAAAAATGTGTAATGAAACATGACATGTATGTTCTAAATTGAAAATAGACTCGAAGGAAGTTTAAATGAATTTAATGCATAATAACTGCTTGTTTTTATTCAATCGAGAATGCCAAAGGAGCATTAATGTCTTTTAAAAATCTCTATCTGCAAAGAAATCTGAATCTGCCAACACTTTCAATGAATAAAACAGATGGAATTCTTTAACTCAGAACGACTCTCTCTTCAAACATATTTCTTCAACATACCCCTTCCTAACTACGTGGTATGTAACCTTCTCCGCACAAAGCAGGGCATCTGACAAAAAGCAGTTATGCCTAGCTATGATATAGTTTTCCTCGACCATGTAGAAAGAATATACTGTAAAGCACTGTGTTGGCTTCACACAATTGACAGCACTGGTAATGCACGCATCGCTGTATTTATATTTTTGTTTTAAGAGTTGTGAACCTGGTATTTTCTACTAAAATAGTTCCGATGTAAAAATTCACGGATAATGCGTTTGTAAAATAAAAATATCTATTTTCAGTTTTGTCAAGGAGTTATTTTTTTTATTCAAACTACTTTCTGTTGAGTCAGGGACTCGGAAGTTTGCATACTTAACTCTAGTGAATTCACGTCTGGAGCAGTTGTACTTTTTTTAAAAGGTGAAACATTAATTAAATTTAACAGAGATTTCGGTGAAATCTTGGTTTGCTCCAACATCTGGCGTCCGCGACAGGACATTTTGAAATAATCTTGCATTTTCAATATGTTTTTATCAGTCAAGTCTTGCAAGAAAGAAGATTTGATCCTTGTGGCCAAAGAAATTGGCGAAAATGTGCCGCCAACGGCAAAAATCTGCGATCTGAAAGAGATAATTTTAAACAGCGATGAGTACAAAGTTGATCCAGATTTTGTTAAAGGAATTTTGGAGAATGCTGTAACGGACAGAAAGTTACAAGAAGAGTTTGAGCTTGAAAAAATTAATGAAAAATAAGAGCAAGAATTTGAGTTGGAAAAAGTAAAACTGGATAAAGAACAAGAATTTGAGTTGGGAAAGATAAAGCTGAAACAACAGCAAGAATTTGAATTAGAAAAGTTGAAAATGAATACTGAATTGGAGTTGGCGAGAATGCAAACACAAACTCAAAACCAAGATGTGATTTGTTAGCAAATTCTCGAAACTAGCAATGCAAAGAAAAAGTTCACTCTGCCTAAGCTACAATTCCGACAGTTTGGCGATGATTTAAAAGACTGGTTACCTTTTTGTAGCCAATTTGAGCATATTGACAAAGAGACGATATTGCTCCTGAAAATAAATTCCAATATTTGGTTCAAGTCACTGTCGTCGGTTCAAGGGCAAAAGAAGTAGTGGAAAGTTTCCCACCAACGGGAGAAAATTATGCGAAAGCTGTTGACAGTTTAAAGGCTCGTTTTGGAAGAGAAGACCTTTTGGTGGAAGTTTATGTGAGGACTCAAGACTAACAAATTCAGTTATTGAAGCGTTGAATTGGAAAGAAGTAAAATGCTACTACTGGAGCGATTCCACTACTATACTCGCATGGATATCTAGAGAGGAAAATTGGTCAGTATTTGTCCGAAATAGAGTACAGGCGATAAGAAAATTGACTTCTCCTTTAGCATGGAATCATGTAGTTGGAGAACTAAATCCCGCAGACTCTCCATCTAGAGGCTGTACAGCAACACAACCTATGTCACTTGGATAGTGGGAGGGACCAAAATGATTAACAGAACTTCCCGACTTTTGGCGGCATGGAAATATCTTAAATGAAGATATTAATGAAGACGAGATAGAAAAGGAAAAGTTAAAATCTATGAAATCGTTGCCTAACACTGAAAATATTTTCCAGTGCAATAGAATCTATTCGTTCTTCTTCAAATACCAACAAGTAGTACGTTTAGTAGGTTGGATGTTACGATTTAAACATAATTGTTTCTGCACAAAAGAAGAAAAAACGCGAAGAGAACTCGCCTCTTCAGAATTTCATAAAGCGGAGTTCAAATTAGTTTTGATGATTCAACAGGAATCTTTCGAAGGAGAAGACGACAAAAAATTAAAGGGTTTGGCTGTTTTTGTACATGAGGATAAAATCTTGCGTGTAAAGACACAAATCGTTAATAGAAGAGACAAAGAAGACTTCCGAAAGCCAATGCTTCTACCCTCAAATCACCAAGTCGTATTGAAGCTCATAGAACATTATCATAAGAAGGATTTACATTGCGGTCTTCAAATTTTGCAAAGTATTTTAAGGGAAAAATTTTGGATTTTAAATGGGAGAAAAACAATACGCAAGGTCGTATCAAAGTGGTTAATTTGCAAGCGATTCTCTTCAAAGAGGCTAGAAGTTGATTCTGGTCCATTACCTGAAAATCGTATGCGAGATGCTGCTATTTTCCAAATCACAGGAGTAGATGTAGCCGGACCGTTATTGACCAGAGGCAATCAGAAAGCTTGGGTGGTTCTACTCTTCACCTGCGCTGTTTACCGAGCTGTGCATCTAGAAATTATCCCCAGTTTTTCTGCTGTAGCATTTTTGGTGGGTTTTCGTAGGTGTGTCGCAAGACACGGAAGATGCTCAACTATTTATTGCTACAACGGCACCAATTTCGTTGGTGCTGCCAATCTACTCCATGGCTTGGGTTGGAATAAAATTATAAGACATGGTGCTGCCAACGCCATCGATTAGAAATTTAACCCGCCAACAGCTGCATGGTGGGAGAGACTAATTCGAATAATGAAGGACCTTTTAAAGAGGGTCTTCGGTCAAGCACAACTACTTCATGAAGAAATTTTAACAATTCTGTGTGATTGTGAAGCGTTGATGAATTCCCGACCCCTTACTTACGTGTCTGAAAGCGAACAGCTAGTGCCAATATCTCCTTCGTCATTCCTACAAGATATCAAAGAATGAAGTACACCGGATATGGATGCTACAGACCACGAAAGTCTAAATCGAAGAATAAAATACCGGCAATATTTACAAAAGGACTTGCGGAACAGATTTAGAAACAAATATCTGCAGATATTCTTGTGCAAAGATCAAAATGTAGAGATACACATAAACTTGCTGTTGGATATATTGCGTTAGTTGGCGCAGACAATTGCAAAAGTATCAACTGGCCACTGGGTCGAGTAGCGGATATTATTCCTGGGAAGGACGGGATTGTGCGACTTGTTAAAATACAAACGTCGCATTCGAAATTACTCCGTCCAATTCAACGTGTGTATCCTTTAGAGATTTCATCTGCTAATGACTTTCTACCGCCAATGAAAGTAAATCATACTGTTAGTATAGATTCAGATGACAGGGAGACTTTTTCAGAATGTAAAAGGAAAGTTTCGAGATCAGGAAGAGAGATAAATTAGATTCGGAATTATTTATTTACTTTCCTAATATGTCTTTTTTATGCTCTGTTTATATTTATAACATTTATTATGCGAGATTGTATTTTGTTTTGAATTTATATTTATTGTTATGTATGTTGATTATGATACACAATCAACAGGTGGGAGGATGTTGGCTTCACACAATTGACAGCACTGGTAAAGCACGCATCGCTGTATTTAAATTTTTGTTTTAAGAGTTATGAACCTGGCATTTTCTACTAAAGTAGTTCCTATGTAAAAATTCACGGATAATGCGTTTGTAGAATAAAAATGTCTATTTTAAGTTTTGTCAAGGAGTTATTTTTTTGATTCAAACTACTTTCTGTTGAGTCAGGGACTCGGAAGTATGCATACTTAACTCTAGTGAATTCACATCTGGAGCAGTTTTACTTTTTTAAAAGGTGAAACATTAATTAAATTTAGCAGAGATTTCGGTGAAATCTTGGTTTGCTCCAACTCACTGTTTATACGTTTCTCATTTATACTTCACTAGCTTATATACCCGGCGGCATATTTACAAACCCTACCCTGATAGAACTGAGGCAGGAAATCGGACAATATGATTGGCTCGCGTCGCCGAAAGCCGATGCCGTCGTTCTTTGCTCTCGTGCGTGTACATTTCGTTAGTATAATTTCTTGCAGTGTGGAATATTTTATTTTTTATGATATTTTAAAAAATAATTTCATTTTTAAAAATATCACAACCCACGGAATAATGTTTTCTGTGCTCAACTGTGGGAAAACGGAGAAGAAAAGTAGGACGACTCTTGTTTTGTTATGATTGCCGTACGCTTCGTGCGAGAGCTGAAAACGACGTCACTGCTCCTTGTAGCCAATGATATTGACTGATTTCCTGTATCAGTTCTATCAGGGTAGGGTTTGTAAATATGCTACCCGGCGTTGCTCGGGTTAAAACAATTTTCAAGTCAAGTATTTATAACTCTTTAAACTTGACGGTTTTTCACTGTCACGTCTTTCGTTGATTTTCTTTTTCCCTCTCCTGTGTCTCTGAACCCTCGGAAAGCAGCTAAACTAATCTCTTCTTTTTGTCTCCGTACTTTGAACCACTTCACACGAGCCTGACAACCCTTGAAATTCCATCTTCCCACCTCCATCATTGCTACCGAGACAACAGAAATTCTTCATGTCATGCTTTTTATGACCCCTACCCCATTCTCATCTTTTTGATGTTTGCGTGTCTGACCAGAAGCATCCTTCCTTCTTTTTCTCCCTAGACCCTCTCTCTCCGGTAGAAACGGGACTCGGGGAAAATTTAATGACTTTACATACTGACAGTGGCGTAACGAGGGTAAGCGGCGCTTGGGTCATACTATGATTTTTTTTCCCCCCCCCCCCCCCATCATAAGATGATTAACTTGTGTAAACGGCGCCCTGGAAATGATATTGTTAATTATTGAATTAATGCCAAAGGTTAAATTAGACTTATATTTCAATTTTAAATGAATACTTAATAAATGGTGCTAAAAATCTGACATACAAATAATAATACAACTTTTACTGCACCTTAATAATGCACCTACCTTTACAGGCACCTAAAATATAATTGGCCGCTAAAGATAATAGCTGAAAACATAGGAAGTACATTGTGTTAACTAGCTGATAAAATGAAGACGAATTATTTAAATTAAATATCTTTTATTAACAATTTTTTAGAAATGTGCTGCCAACTTTAAGATAAGAAAATTGAGTTAACATTTATACTGATTGCACATAACCAACACACGAAAACACAAAAAATATACACATTACAAAAACAAGTAAAAATATGTATTTGTACTGCAGATTTTTAAATTTGAATTAGATAACACGAAAATGAGGAAATTGGAGAAAATGGAAAATTCAGGTATCTCTATCGCGATTATGCATTTCGTATCAAACTGGGCTGAATTTGAAATTACCAACAAGACGTTTTGCTTCTGCCATGTCGAGCTAAAGTTCTTGACAAGAAGCGAAATTTGAAAAAAACTTCGTAATACACATTTTTTTTTTCTGCAGCTCACTACACGAGCTGGTTTGGATGAAATAAATTCGAGGATTTTTCACTTCATAAAAGAAAATTTTGCTGCAGCCGAATTTGCGCTCGTGGCGAATAACAACATGGTTGATAAAAAACGCAGATAATCACTGTCGATCAGTTCGCTGACTTACTTCAATGATCACTATCTTTCGTTCATATTTTTTATCACGAAGTTCACCTCCTTGATATAAGCATTTACACCATCCTTCACATTCTATTTCACCCACTCACAGTCTTTCTGTAGAGGCTCAGAAACGGGTCGTCGGTTCTTACCACACAATAGAGTCAGCAGCCCGTCGAATTTTTTTGATTTTGCAAAGCAATCTTGTTGAAGATCTTTTGTCGATTTTTCTCATTGTTGAAATAAAAATTTGTTCTACTCGTCTGCACTCCATAAAGGCCGAGAACCGAAGAAAAAAATCCCAACGGTTTCGAGCCTCTAGGGTGCGTGCACTCAGATCAGAAACTTCAAACCAAAAGACAAAGGAATACTTCCAGGCAGGTGACGCCACACTGTTAACTCACAAAAACATCCGCGATTCAAAATGGCGAGCAAATAGTTCCGTTAAATTAATTTGATTTATAATTTAATAAACTTGAAACATTAAAGGAAAAGACATAAAAGTTAAGGCAATTAATATTTAAGTTGATTACTAAGTAAATAATTAAGAAAAATTTAGATATTTAATAAAACTGTAAAAAATTACCGTTGAAATTTTAAAAGTTGCCACAAAATACGAAAGAAACTTTGGTGGCGAAGATTTAAATATTTAAAAATACTGATAAGGCCGAAAAATGATGTAGTTGCATTTTTTGCAATCTAACAGATATTTTTTCAGCTCCTTATTGTATTTGACTTTAAAAAGTGACGCAAACATATTGACGTTTTGTCAACATGGGCAGTGGTGCAGCGTGGATAAGTGGCGCCCAGGGAGTATGATTTTCTTTTTACACCAGTCGTCATTTATTTAGCGAGCGCAAATGGCCCTCGCGGCCTGGTATTTTTTTACGCCTCCTAATCATATTTTGCTTTAAAAGCTGGCATAAATGCAGTAATGTTTTGTCTCATGGCGCCCCTAAAACTGGCATCTGCAACATCTGTACTTCACTTACTCCCCGTTCGCTACTCCGCTTCACACTGATTAGAATCATTCAAAAATTTGTGAAATTTAAACGAATCGCCGTGTAGTAACTAAACTAACGTCATTGGATATTTGAGAGCGTATAAAAAGCTATGAAATAAAAACGGAAGTTAAATACATGCTGCAAAATAACAGCGGTACCTTGACCAAAAAAAGCAATATTTTCTTAACTTTTAACAGTGGTAAAAACACATGAATAAATGATTTGATGAAGCAATGAATTGGGTTGAATTTAAATTTCATAACAATATAAGCATTGTTACAATTTGAGTTTAAAATGAATTTTGAAACGTTAATTACAGTTAGAGAAAAAATTGTACAACAATTAAATTGATATCATTAAAAAGATAATTTTTTGCTGTTTAAGGTCATGTAAAAATAATTTTCGTACCATAAGTATTTCGGAAGTTATCGGTGGAAAACATCTAAAAATATATTAATTTTCGTTATTTAATTAAATGAATAAAAATATATTTCGAATTTTAAAATAATTTTTACGGCGTTAGCTCCCTCTTGTGCTAATCCATCACTGTGCCAAATTTGGTCACCGTAAGTCCAACAGTGTGGGCGTGCATGAAGAACCAAAGAAACGAACAAACACACATACTTTCCTCTTATATATATATACTAGCCGCCTACGGCGACCAGCTGGTTCGCCAGTCTTGTATTAATAGTAATAAGGCAATTAAGGCTGACATTTTCAACATTTCAATTTTTGTAAGGTGAAAGCAATAATTGCATTAAGGACAAAGAAATGAATTCAAAAACGCAAGCAGTGAACAGGTTAGTTAGTATAACTGAATTTTAATTCTTTATACACAAAACGAAAATGTACAGGATGTTTTTGCATATAAGGAATTTTGAGTTAATCCCTTATATTTAAGTGTTAAAAAATGATAAGTAAAAAGATTCTTTAAAAAATGGAAAATATAATAAGCAATGAAAAATTTGAACTACAATATTAAATTTCTCAGCTAAAAATAATGTACATATTAAAACTCAAAATAACTAAATAAAGTTTTTTCTGTAAGAAAAAAAGGCGAGAATTGACCACATTTTATGAAACGCAAAACTAAATTCATGATAACCATTTAAATCTGTTAATAAAAACATCCATTTATAAACAAAAAAAATATTGAATCGAAATGCATGAAAAAAAAGAACTCTTGAATATTGTTCTGTGCATAACAAAACAACAAACACACTAAGAAATTGAATATCTATAAACAATAAGAAACACAAATTGTCGAATAATAGCAAATGATAAAAAATAAACTAAAACAGGCGTACGTTTGGATAATAGGCGATAAAACCAAATTTACCATTCTAAAGCTATCTATTAGGCTTAATTAATCGCCGATAATAACATTGGGGAGAAAATTTTGTAAAATTTGAGAAAACATTTAGATGAGATAATTTTAAAACAAAAAAAAAAATGTTTAAAAATTACAGAGAAAATAGTATTTAATAAAATAAGCAAAAGCTAAATGAGAGTGTTTGAAGAGTTAAAATCTAATATTTTCTTTTAGTTATGCAAAAAAGAGGGGGGAAAGATGACGAAGTATTCGTTGACACTGACGAAGGCAAAATTCACGCGCGACTCGAGATGAAATGATGGGAGAAAGATACGCTACCGCGTCCGTGAGAGAGAACGTTTAAACAACGCCTCTTATATCTAAAATTAGATAAACTAAACAAAAATTAAAATGAAAGAAAAAAGTAAAGACAAAAAAACAGCAAATTTAGACAAAAACGATGACAATACATCTTTAAGCGTACGAAAGCAACAGCCTCAAGTGATTGCATCAACAGAAGGTTGAAACGATAATATTTAAAGCACATAAAAATATATAAAAATGAATTTCGAAAGTAAAAAATGTTCAAAAAGGAAGAAATGAATAAGGAATCGAATGGTAAACTTTATCTAGCAATGGCAGAATACAGATACAGAATAGAATACTGCTTGGCCTTCTTTGGGGTCACGTGACCACTTCTTCTGAACTGGATGAACGGCTTTCTAGATATAGAAGGCGTTGGCAGAATACAGATACAGAATAGAATACTGCTTGGCCTTCTTTGGGGTCACGTGACCACTTCTTCTGAACTGGATGAACGGCTTTCTAGATATAGGAGGCGTTGCCTCTGCTGCTGTCACAATATCTGAGGGTAGACCGTGTGCATAATACCCATAAGGGCAGTCATGTTGGTAGAATTTACGTGGATCCCGAGTCCCAGATCGACTTCGTGCTCAAAAGGAAAACAGATGTCCTTGGGATCAACTCCTCTGACGAGGCTTTGTTATGAAAAATCATAACGATGATTGCAATGGCCACGAAGGCTCATCTCGCGAGTATTTTGTGATCATCCATGCTGGGGATCTGGTCGGGCCTCCCCTCTATAGACGTGAGAGCCGGCATTCAGGTCGACAAAGCGCGGGTCTCGAGTATGAACCACTCGTGAGCCAAGGTGCCTGGCTACCTGAATTATAATGACCACCGAGTGGGTTCCTGCCTCCCATGTTTCCCCTCCAACTCCTCCAGATAAGTTTTTCTCTGCATGTTAAATTTTGTTATTTATTATTTTATGCTGTAATGTGTCTCGTAGAAATTTTTAGTTTGAAGAACATTAGAAAATCAAACAAATTATTTTGGGTAGTCTTTGCCAGAATTGCACTTGGTGTAGGGATTAAGTAATTATTCTATAAATTGTAAGCCAATTAATTAGAACTTATTGCCACTATTTATTTCAAAAGCAAGATATGAGTTAGTATGTTAATATTTTTCAGAAGAGTTTTTTTATATATAAATATGCTTTAAAAAAATGAGTGTTATATTAAGTTGTTAAGATACTTAACAACTTAATATGATTATCTTATGATTTATAAACTGACACATAATTATGTGTCAGTTTATGAATCACAATCATGTTTGTAATAGAGTGTGTTTTAGCTGGAAGAAAAATGTTCATACATGTAGTTATGTTTGTTAATTAGTGAAAAGAAAAACTAGTATAATAATAGGACGAGTTGGTAAAGTATTAACAAGAATTTGAATCAAAATATAAGATTAAGTTAGGTAAAGATTAAAATTAATAATTAAACTGTTAGTGGCCACTATTTAAAAATTTCTTTTATATAAGCTTAATATTAATGAGACAAAATTAATGCTGAGGATGCAGTAAAATTAATTTAATTTTGAATGTGAATGAGGTATCGAAATAAATTCTCTTTAAAATCTGGGTCGACCCTAAGTATATTATTATGCTTGTTACGTTAAATTATAATTTTCTATTATGTTCCTTATTTTACGTGTTTTCTGTCATTATTCATGTGAAGTAGTAATTCTGATTTTCAATCAATAAGATTAGTCTAAGTGAATTGTGTTGTAAAATGGTAGAGTATTTTTGATACAAATAAATCTTCTGGAACTGCATACAATTGCAACATGTCAGGATAGATGTTTGACATCACAGTCGGCTCCGCACGATGCATGGTGCTGCGTCATCACCTGCGCGCGCACACCGTTGCACTACAGACACTCTTTGAGGTACTGTCCAATGTAGCGCAAGTTTCAACCCTTCGTTTCGTTTCTGTTCGCCACAACAAGCGTTCATAACTGGACCATGACTTTACGGACACACTGTACTTAATTAAGATGAAGAAGGCTTAATATTTTTTGCACTGAATTTTCGGTTAACCAGTGTCCTTGTGTCACCTTGTTCAGTGTGAATTGATTAATCGTTTTTATTTTTTTTTCGTTTCACTTAGTTTAACTATAAATTTTACAATAAATAATATTATTATAAGTAATATTAGTTTAATTATAATATTTTCCACAATAAATAATATTATCAACTTTTCGTTGTTTTTCTAATTATTCATTTCTTTACTTGCAGTGCCTGTCGCCTGGAAGAAATCTCACAAAAGAAGGATAAATATCTCCGATCAGTGCTTGAATAAAATAAACAACTTCGGTTTCGTCAGGATTAACAACCTTTGCCATTGGTGTAACTATTTATTCGTATCCTTTGTTGATTTAAAAGTGAACTATCATCCATTGGTCCTGATATTAAGTGCCTGAGAACATTTTTAAATATGTCTGACTTGTCTCTGTATAAATCCTGCCTACGGAAGGTAGCCATCTTTTTGAGGGACGGGATCTACAAGTCATGTCATGAGAATCCCTTTAGCTTCATGCCGTCCAACATCGTGAACGATCTGATGTCTACAGCTTTGGTTGAACACGGTTTGAATGGGTGGAGGGTTGGCGATTTGGAGCAATTACTGACCAGTGGAAGGCTTCGAGAACTTAGAATTAATGGACAGGATGTGAATACCGACCGATCTCAGATAATAAGCGAAGTTCTATATTTTTTGAAATCGGGCTGTCAGGAGCTTGAAGTTTTGCATCTATCAGGGCTCATTCATTACCAAGTAGAAAATACTAAACCACCAAAACCTGAAGTATCGGAAGCTCTCGGGAGTTTGCTCAGAAACGCTCCCAATTTGAAAGACATTCACTGCTGCTTTGGCTTTGATTTGAAGGCTTTAAGAAACTGCAAAAAGCTACGTAGCGTGAGACTGCATTATTGCCCCCAGCAGCCTCTGTATAACTTTCTTGCGAAAGAGAACGGTAACTTTGAACCCCATAAGTATCTAGAATTCCTCACTGTTTGTCGCATACGTGTTCTAATTCCTTCCGATGAAATTGTGGTTATACTCAGACACTGCCCTGAGCTTACTTCTTTGGGATATATTGAATCATCCAGGGCTTTATCACAGATTCATAGAATGAGTGTCTCACCTTCTGAATTTAAACTGCGGCAATGTTACTGGAGCGACGTAAATAGTAATACTTGTCATAATTGGTCTGAACGTGAGAGTCGCGGGATAATTAGAGATGCATCACTGCATCGCTATCCTAAGATGGAAGAGCTAGTCTTCATGGCGTCCTCCATAAAAAGCATCGCATATTTACGAAAACTCAGAAATTTAGTCTTTTTGGAAATTACTTCATTATGTGATGAGAATATAGGCGCAGTTTTCAGATATGTTTTACAAGAAATTGGGTCTCGACTGAAACATCTATCCGTTGACGTTTTCAGCCTTGTGGACATTAGCATATTTCTGCAGTATTGTCCTAACCTGGAATCACTCAAAATCGGTGGACACTGTTGCGCTCTGTCTGCAAGTTCTGTTATACATCTTCCTCGTCTGCAACGCTTAACAATTGTTAACATTAAGGACAGGTATGTAAGACGGATTTTCTCCCAACTCTCCGGCTGCAACCAGTTGACGGACTTGTTTTTACTGGATGCTGGTGGCTTTGACGATAAATCCTTGCACCAATTTCTGAAGAGGAATTCTCTTTCCAACTTAAAAATAGCTTACTTGCAGTGTTGTGGTTTGACAAAGGACGGCTTCAGAGAGTTTCTTCTAAACGCTCCTCAACTAGAAATTGTTGAAATGTATGACCATGACATACGTTCAATTCGTTTTGAGAGAGTTATACGCGAGACAAACCATAAAGCAATTTGTAATGAAGGTCTTTTTTCATATTCTGATGAATTCTTTGAGAAGAGACGTGCTTTTTGTGGTCATAACTGATTGTCCTAAGCAACTCGATTATTTTCTGCAACTGCGTTTATAAATCTGACATTGAATAGACGCAGTATTATTTGATATTATAAAATGAATTTGTTATTTTTTACTCTCAGTTTGACTATCACTTAATTTTAATATTACTTACTAAGAGGAAATTTATACTTGGCTTATTGTTTTATTCTGTCATCAGAAGATGTGCCCGTCTAGACGGGACAAAAATAAAGAGATTGATTTACAATATCCTGACTTTGTTGCTGATGGATACGTTCTTTGTATTCTGCAGAAATTTCAAGGCGTTTCTGCCTTTCTTCTTGAGTTTCTCTGTCTCTTCTTCTACGGTGATTTTCATTATTTGCACTTCAAATCTTGTTTAATGTCTCTTAGCTTTGTCTCGCCCTCCATCTTTCATTTCTCTATGTTACTAATTTTCGCTTCTTTGCAATGGAATCTTCTCTATCGATATTGTTTACTACACTTAAACTTGTTCCCTTTCATCGGAGTTAACTCAAAACTAATCGCTAAAATGGGATTGAAACAAATAGTGATCCACTAACAAAACCAGCGGGAGTGGCCTTCCCTAAACTTTCTCGTATACTTCTCAAACATTTGGCATTTCCCTTCCCCCTGCGTGGATAAAAAATTCGAATCTACTGTAACACAGAATGCAATGACTATCAGAAGGTTTTTCATTGTAGATTATAATGATTGTAAAATATTTAGGTAAAGAATCAAATTCAAAGAGATGCGTATGTATTAAAACTTAGCAATATTTATTTTCTATCAAACTTTAGCCTCCGCGTGCAGGAGAAAATAACTTCGTTCGTTATCGCTGAATAGCTTGCGCATGCGCAGAGATTGCTTCCAGTACGCAAGTAAAATAAGGACAACTGACGTAATCCTTCCGCGTGCACAGAGATTGCTACTAGTACGCATGCACATGGAGAATCGGATTAGAAAAATTAATTATGCATTTTGAACGCCTTTTTCTTAACCGATTGAAACGGAATTTGGGCTCAGATCTATAATTACTGTTAGCTACCATCATACCAATGTTTATTTATCTAAGCCAAAGGGTTTAGGAGATATAATTTTTACAATTATGCGATTATACAGTCCGACAGACAGTCAACCCTTCGACGGATTTCGTCCAAACTCTGATACGGACCTACATTCATGGTGATAAAACTGTGTACCACATGTTATCCATCTAGCTATTGAAGCTTTTGAGTTATAGTGTTGACATGAACGCGGACAGACATAAAGACAGACTTCCCGTAGATAGGATTTTGTCCAAAATTTGATTGAAACCTACAAATTATGTGTAAAGATCACATACCAAATTTCATCCCCGTAGCTCTAATAGTTTTTGAGTTATCGTGTTCACAGACAGACAGACATAATTCCAAAATTGTATTTTTCGGACTCAGGGAGGTCTAAAACGTGGAGATTGGTGAAAATCTCGAGTTCGAATTTTTTGACGATTACAATACTTTCTCTTTGTATACTTCGTATACGAGAAAATAAAAACGCATTGACAAATATAAGATAAAAAAAATGCATTGTCAAATACAAAATGAAAAAATTGCTGAAAGAAAATATTACCAATAGCATGCGCCACAAATTCAAATGTGATCTATAACGGAATTTTTCTTACGGAGTTCCGCGTGGATGAATCAGCATAAATGAAAGAGAAGTAAAGTCAAAACAAAAATCGTCAGCCAGTACGGAAATCCTGATTTACTCGTTGGATAATGACGCAGACTAAAGGGGCGGAGCTAATTTTTTAACTCCTCCCGCGTCACCGATTTCGCTGGGTTTTTCTATTATAGCATTGTTCAGCATTGCAAATATATTATTCATCAAAATGAAAAAAATATCAGTTTTATAAATGCTTCTAAATATATTAGCAGTTAATTTATTTTGATGTAAAAAAATAGCGCGTAGTTTTCAAGCATATGAAGCAATATAAAATTTCAAATATACCTTCACAGTTTGTCCTGTGGAAATTAAGAAGTTTACAATGAAACGCGACATAAATGTTCTTAATTGTAAATACACTCTAGAGGAGTATAAAGGAAATAAATATTTACGTTATATGATCAAAAGAATCCCGACACTTTCGGATTTTCACATTTTTTGAATTTCCCTAGAAAAACTGGACGAACTACCCTTAATCATGTAAAGAATAGGCTTCAACTTACATTTTACAGTAAAGATTCGGTCATGAAGGCATTTAGGTGACCGACCAGAAATTGATGAAGTAGAAACCTATTTTCTGCTAACCCCGGTTCAAAGGAAGCTGATAATGATTTGAAATTTTCAACACCTGTTTTGTTTGCTACGGACATTGCTTGCATGCATTTTCATAAAAATAGATGTATATTCGGGAAAAGGTTTTCTGTGAAAATTCCAAATATGCACAGTTTTCAACCAAATAATACGAAACTTACAGAATACGTGATAATCTGTTAGCGAAGCATTCAATTAAAATTAAATACTATAATATTAGAGGGAGTATGAGTATTTCTAGCTAATATTTTTCACTGCGCATGTGCGAAACGTTGTATAATTTTTCTTTCATAATTTGAAAGCCATATACATATAGGGCAACTTATATAAATTTTCCAGTCGAATAGCATTAAGATTTAGAAGGATATCGGCATTACAGCGTGCAGAATTTCTGTTTATCTTTAAGAGAAACAAAATGATGAACAGTTGTCCTTAAGCCGTTTTTTTAAACTTGAATTTTCGACTAATTGTATAGAATTTTATAAAGGTTTACTATCCTAAATACCCATGCGTACTTATAAATAAAGTACATAATTTGGATTGAAGTTCGACGATTACTGTTCGAATATTCAAGTTTAAAAAAATTATCGATTTGTGGAAAAAACTCTCATATTTTGTTTCTCTTAAAGATAAACAGAATTTCTGCTCGCTGCAATGCTTCCTTTCTTAATCTTACCGGCATTCGACTGGAATTTTTATATAAGTAGCCGTATATGTCTGGCTTTTAAGTTATGAAAGAAAAATCACACTACGTTTCAGCAAATCGTAGTAAAAAATTATTTACTACGAATACTCATATTTTCTCTAATATCTTAAATATTTACTTTGAAGTTTAAAACACTACTTTGCCAATATATCGTCACATATTTTGTAAGTTTCATATAATTTGGTTGAAAGCTCTGCATGTGCTCAGCAAAAAAACATGCGTAAAAATTTGGAATTCTTTAAGAAAATCATTATATCTTCCCGAATATTCAAGTAATTTTTATGAAAATGCATGTAAGCAATGTGCATATCAAATTAAAAACGCCTTTAAAAGTTTCAATACATCATCAGGGTTTCTTCTCCATCACCTCTAAATGCACTCGTGATCGAATCTTCACTGAAAAATGCGAGTTGAAACCTGTTCATTACATGGTCGAAGTTCAAGGACAGTTCGTCCATCCTTTCTAGAGAATTTTTTTTAAAAAATGAGAAAATTTGCGAAAGTTTCCGTATACTTTTCATCATATAGTGTATAATATCTGCTTGTTTCTTAGAACCAAGAATAGAAAACAATAATTAATGTTTTTAAAAAGGCAAAAGCAATATCTGTAAATAAAGCTGAATCTGCCTTCCGTTACAATGAATAAAAGAATTAGAATCCATGCGCATCGCTCTTCAAACATATTTCTTCAAGATATCTCTTTCCTAATTATGTTGCATGTAACCCTTTTCCCTCGGATTACATCGTATCTGATAAAAAAAAAGTTTATTCCTAGCTAGGAGATAATTTTCCACAACCATGTGGAAAGAATGTATTTTCATTTTTTTTTAACAGGTAATTTATACAGGGTGTCCCCAAAAGGTGGAACAAGCGTTTATTTCTTTAAATATTAATTTTAGACATATACTTCCAATTACAAAATTTCATCAAATAAGGTAAGAATTTGTATGAAAATATTTTGAAATTCAAGGGGGTGATAAGAAAAAATCACAAAAATTAAATTTTTATACGCTCCCCATAGAGCAAAAATGTCAATTAGTAAAATGTTTCTTTTATATTCATCTATTCACATACAAAGTTGCACGTTTCTATCAACAAAACTTACAGGTATATAAGAAGACAAAGTTCTTGACTTAGACCACTTTTCCATACATTTCACTGCTGTTTGATCCAGTCTTTCGACGTACATTTTAGGGATAATATACATATTTAAAGAAATTATTTAAAGGTTGGAATCAGGAAATAACAATGCATTTGTTAACTCTTTTTAAATCTAAAAAATAGTCAAATAATACATTAATTGAAGTATTTACAAAAATAGTTCATCTTGTGAACCTTCAAAAAATATTCACTGTGACATCACTGTGTGTGTGTGAGCAGTGCGGCACATCTTCCCAGAAACGAGCAGTGCTATAAAAATATTACTAGAATACAATTGAAAAAAAAATTTCAAAAATAGCTTTACCTTCAAATAGTTCAAACTTGTAGTTGTAATTATCTGAATTATATTTTATGTAATGGGGAACTTCAGCATTTTTTAAAAACACGTTAAAGCCATCCGTATTTGTAGAAAAAATCATTCTAATTTCAAATATGCAAGTGAAATTTTACAGAAAAATTTATTTATTTAAATATTGAGAGCGAAAGATGCATTGAAATAGCAGGAATCATGATGCAATCCGAAACGCACTCTCATTGGCCAAGTAGATTCTGACGTCGAGGGTGCCTTCCTTCGCATACTTCTCTTTCGCTAGTTCTGTACTCTGCTTTGAATCAAGGCGTTTGTACCAGCTAACATTTTAAAAGTGAAGTTTTTAGCTTTTCTACTATTCAGCGTTCAATTTCACAAAATATTTTACAAATAAAGAAATTTTTCTGCTTTTAGTTTTTTTCACAAGAGGTGGGATGACATAGTCCCACCGCCCATCAAAGGTCTTCCGTATTCCCCGAGACTCTTCCGCGAATCGTATCGTCAGCCCTTTATTTGAAAATGCCTTGAAAGAATGTGTATCTCTCTGAATGCAACAGATTTTCCAACAGTCAGCACTCAAATGTGACTCACTATTCTGTAGTATTTTTATGGATCTCTTTGAAAGCTTCGGAACAAAGCAAGCTACTCACTTTCTATCAGTAAAATCCTGATCGCTTACTTATTTTATTACAAGGGAAGTAACACAAATGTTTTGTCAGTACATGTGTATGTAATTATTCAGTTCCGACAAAGAAACTGGACACAAAACGCCGGCTCGTAAATTGTTTGACCTTCCCGTGAATGCATTCAGTTACCGGAATAGGGCTCTATACTATACAGAAAAGGCTTCGCCTTAAGGAAAACGGATAGGTTTTCGAAACCATCAAGCAACAATACATTGCAGAGGGGCCCTCGGGAATTCCAAGAAGACGCTGCGATTTCTGTTGCACAAGCAAGAACGAAAAGATAAGAACCTGATTTTGCATGATGTATTAAATTTCGTATGCCTACAGAAAAAAAGACAGGAATTTATTTATTTCAGAAGTTCCGTTCAAAATAATTTCAGGTACGGCATTTTTTTAAAAACACACCTGTGCCTTTTAAAAATTTATTTTATTTTATATAGTTTTATTTTACTACGCTTTATTTTACTATATAAATTATTTCCTTTGTACAAGTATTAATTTTAAAATACTAGTTTATACTAATTAATATAAAATCTGGTAAAAATAACTTATATAAAGAAATACACTAAAAAATTAAAAATGATAAAACTGTAACCACTTTCGTAAATTGCAAAAAAAAAGAAAAGATACAAACAAAGTATCTGTAAGTAGTAAGCCTTCTTTACTGCAAAGTAAGTTTTTTTCATTATGTTAGTTAATTTTTGAATTATATAAAAAAACTATATAAACTTATAATAATATTCAAACCAGACCAAATGCGACTGATCTAGGAATTTAAGTGCTGACATCAACAAACTCGAGATGCACGATGAGATAAATTTATCCCACCTTTTCTCAACTATAATAATTGATGAACAAACTAACTTTTTGAAGACTAATTTTGATTTTAATGCATTCATTGAATATAAAGAATTTATTTTGCATCAAAAGTTAATTCTGAGAATTATTTTGTTGAACTACAATTGAAAACGAATTTTATTATTAAAAAAGTCGTGAATTTAAACTAATTTTTAAGATATTCTTGTTAATTTTCAATAGTACTGGTAATTTTTTAAAAAATATAAGAAACATTCGAATATCCATTGAAAAAATTCATGTTATAAAATAATATGAGCAAGTTTTTTTTTAAAAAAAGATTCTTAAAGAAGGTGGGATCTTCTATATTTTCACCCTTTGAGGGGCAATGGCCCCTCAAAGGGTGAAAAAATAAATTCCATGTAATCAAATGGGAAAAAACTAATTAACTTTAACTATTTGCTTTAAAATATCTTTATTTTTTTTATGCTAACCTCACCTTATACTTCTTTTGAAAACAAAAAAGATATCGAATTCTGAATTTACTGTGCTTCATGATATACAATTTTAATAGGTATAATACAGATTAATAACCCATCTCTCTTCATCGCTTTACACCACTTTTTGCGAATAACATAATTTTTTGGCATATTGATAAATAATTTATCGGGTGCCGTTACAGTTGTATTACGACATTTAGGAACAATACAATACTTGTATCTTTCCGACATTATTTTATCTGATGCGATAGTCGGAAAGTATAGAAAAAACGAGAAGCCATGTACACAGGATTTTAATGCTGAAAGCGGTGTGTATATTATTGATGGAGGATACTTTCTGCACAGAGTCATCTGGAAAAGGGGTTCAACTTTTTCATCAATTTGTGATAATTATGTGACGTATGTTCGTACAAATCAACTGCTCTAGTCATTTTCGATGGGTATCCTGAAAATGAAACAGTAGGAGGCACTAAATGTGCAGAACGGGCCAGAACAACACAGAAACAAATGTCAAGCGAAGTAATGTTTGATGAAACGATGATACGAACTGTTTCCTAAGAAAAATTCCTGGCCAATCCGAAGAACAAGGATAGACTAATTTCCATCCTGATGAACAAGTTCTCCTCAGTAAACATGACATACAAGAAAGAGGACGAAGATGCTAATTGTTTAATTGTGAAAGCTCTAGGTTTGGCTCCAACACATCCGTCTGTGGTTGTCATAGGTGAATATATCGAACTTTTTGTCATCTTAATTGGCATTTGTACCGTTGACAACGTATGTTTCCTAAATCGCTGAAAAGATATTTTCTCCGCACACAGTTTTAGGAAAAACATTCGCCGACAATATTTTATTCATACATGCCATGAGCGGATGTTACACCACATCAGCTCTTTTTAATTATGTTAAATTGAAGTTCGTGCAGACTTTCAAAAACAATAATGATCTCCTAAAAGTAATTGAAATTTTTAAGAACCCGGATATGACCCTGAAGCTGTTGTGGATGTAGGGAACCGCTTTCTTGTGGCATTGCATGGCTACCCAATAACTACCTCTGATACACCATCCTTGAATAATGTTTGCTACAAATGTTACATGAAATCTTCATTTAACGAGAGTAGCAACATGGCTTCGCTTCGCAGCTGCCCACCAACATTCTCTAAAGTTTACTATCAGATCCAGCACTAGCTTGACAATAAAAAGAGACCTGAAGACTGGGGTTAAGAAAGAGCAAACAGTGGGCTCCAACCTGTCAAAACTCTGAAGACCCCCGCACCTGACTTTATCCTGTACGTAAGATATCCTGCAAGTGTAAGAAGAGGTGCGCAGGAAATTATAGCTGTAGGAAAGTCAGACTGTTTTGTTCAGTGTTGTATCCTCATTGTTGGGGCAACTGCAATAACAGAAGGATTGAAGTAATTAATAGTGATGAGGATGATGATGGTGAACCAATACTGCCCGATAATTTAGTTGAGGCGTCTTTATCTTTGCATGTGGAGGAAGACACAGGCAGTGGCGGACTGGGCCTAAAAATAGTGTTTGCCATGAGTGGATGGGGGGCCCTTGCCCTATCACATTTAGAATGCCCTCTTAAATATATTTTTTTAATTTTATTTATTACAAATAGAATGGATTAAAATAAATAAGTTGATATAATCTATTCCTGATTTAATATTACAGTATACACGTATTATACATATTATTGGAAGTAATAAATACCAATTTTAAATACTAGTTTATTATTGAATATTTTGGAGGTTGTATAACATAATTTACAAGCCCCAAATATAATATATATCTTCCAAATATAATTTTGGACCTAAACTCTTATTTTGAGAATTTTTTAACCAAACTGTAAATAAAGTACAAACTATTTACTATTTCTAATTTTTTTTAAAGAATACTTCTTTCTATCAAATATTAACAACTCAAAAGTTAAGAAATGTATTGCATGTTGTCCACTTCATTAAGGGCAAATCAGTTCACTAGATGACTATGCAAATCTGTCAATAATTATTCTGCATCCAAATCATCGAACAATCCTTTTTCAATAGATAGCAGCATATAGGATTCCAAGTTCTCCTTAGACAATGAGTTTCTTACTATGGTCTTTATGATCTTTAGCTTCGAAATTTCACTACTATGAATACATAATTCATCCCTCAAAAACAGATTTCAAACTTCTTAAAGACAAAGTTCTTTTAAAATATTTTCAATTGACGCAGCTCCATTAGGATACAAACTATAACAGGAAAATGAAAATCCTGAGTAAAGAAGTAGGAAAAAAGCATAATGGTCGGCATTACACAGAAACCACCTCAAACGTAATTATTACTGTTAGAGAAATTAACTCTAAATAAATATGAAGAGAAAGGACTATGCATAATTAAATTTTTATTAGTTATTTATCCGCTATTTATAGCATTGATTATTTAAATCCTCACACGCTTGGCGGATGAAGAACGTTTCCGAAATTCACTGAATTTTAGGCAACTGTGTTGTTTACAAATCCCTTTGATAAAAAATAAGAGACTGGAATTATAAATATTTAATTACATTCTGTGGCGATCTTAGCAAACGGTCTGCAATTCCTTGGCTTTCTAGCATATATTTTAACAGAGGAGAGACTGACACGACTTAGAATCCATAAATTTTATTTTTCACATCTGCATCCCACAAATTTGAATTTCATTTTCGTACATTTTTAATGTTCACTACTCAAAACGAACTCTCAGAGAAGATTTTTTGTTCTGACTCCATTCTTCAAGACCCACCCCAAACTTAACTGCTAATAACTTGATTTACAAAGAAGAATTAAACGAGTAAATATATATTATTTTTAAAGATTCACACAAGAATTCACCATTGTAAGCAAGTCTGGATCCATGGATGTATACCTCATAATTTGATCTAAGTGAATAGATTTCTCGTCCGCAGTAATAATAACGCAATTTCACGATTAAAATAACAAAAATATGATTAAATTTATTTGATTTTAAATTCCGTAAGTTAAATATTTCTTATACGGTTTTAGCGACAGAGGCTGAAAGAGAAATGCCGTCCTATAGTAGGCCATCCATTATAAAAGATACGAAAGAAAATTCTTTGAATGATTTGGAATTTTGAAATTGGAGTAATTTTAGAAGTAATATTTCAGCAATTTGTCATTAAATTGATGTCATTAAAAATATAGTTTTTTAAATGGTTCAAAAATCATTTTTGTGAAATAATATTTTTGGAGATACTGCGAAAAAACGTCAGAATAGTGTTCAATTTTTAATTAACTGTTGGGTCTATAATTGTGAAATTTGGTGCAAATATACTATGGAAGTTGAAAATGTACACCTCGGAGAATTTTTAATAATTTTAATTAATGAAAAGTTAAACAAGAATTGGAAATTTTTCAGCGATAACATTTCCGTTATTTCGCCAGTTTTTTTTTTACTACAATTTTTTTCTTTCTTTGTTACTTCAAATAAATTTACTTTTTAGATATATTTACTACATTATTTTCATAGATTTACCACTGAAACCACTCTTTCAAATGACGGCAAGATCATTTTTCCTTTGATATAATCTTATTTATTTCTTCGTTATAATTAGGTAAAATATTTACTAAACGATTAGATTAATAATGTGTAATAATTGTAATTTAAATTAGAATTATGCATGCTCAAAATAAAAAAAAAATCTTCATCGATTCTCAAAATTTTTTTAGACTCTTTAGCAGTTGAATTTAAAGACTTAATCAATAATTCCATTAGACGCAAAACATACTGCATCAAAATTTGGTTCAAATACTAATTTCCTGTCCCTCTTTTTTTTACAACTAATTCATTTCTGGTTTTTTTATAACTACTAATACTTTCAGCCTACCAAAAGTTAAATAAGTTGGTGAATTTAAAATTGGTTGATATAATTAAATTATTACAATCAATAAGCTGGTTGTCGAAAGCAGCTAGTATTTAATACTACAAAAGCAATGTAAAAATTAGAGAAATAATAATTTTTTCTCCTTTTGTAAGACATGTATGCCTTACTCTCTGATGATTGGAAACTGGAATACCTCTTTTCTCCCCAGTTATTTGCCAAGAAAGAAGTACCAAAAATTTGTCCAATGGATTGAGGTTCCTTTACCCTTTTCACAACGCTGTAAACATGACCAGATAATCCCCACCCCTGAAAAAAAACCCATAAATTTAAGAAAAGCGCGAGCGTCCCCTTTTCAGAAACGTCCTTTGGTCCTGAAATTACATGATTTTTCTTCTCCCCCCCAAAAAAAAGTTTTAGCTCCCCGAAGATTTTTCTCCGTCTTTTACTTTAGGCCAGTTCGCTTGTCTGTCAGTTTTACGACAACAAAATACACAAACAAAAAGCACGTCGTTTATCCATCTCCAAGGACAGCACCCTTCTTGCACAGAGGGGTTAACTTCTCTTTCTGCTGGGGGCCTCCTAGAAGAATAAAAATCGTGTGGCTATTGCTTTCCGGCCTTGCATAGAAAATGTTGCGGGGTTTAGCATGAAACAACTTGCTATTTTCCTTAGGCACAGGAAATTTGCTTGAAAAAGAGCTCTGCCCTTTCTCTCTCTTAAACACGCAAGATCCTAGGGGCCCCCATTGACTTATGTGTAAGGGGGCCCACTTGCCATTGGGCAAGCTGGCCAGTCCGCCACTGGGTGCATATAGCCTATATAATTTGTAATGGAAGGGCGGCATGCTGCAAGTTTGCCCCCTGTGGCAAAAGTCGCAGCTACGCCACTACTCAATCCCCAATGAAATGATTCAATTCTCTATTAATCAATATATGCTTGCTTGATCCGATTCCAAATCATGGTTGTAAGGCTTGCGCCAGTCTTTCCCAGTGCTTGCGGGGCCTCAATCTGGACTTTTGATGCCAGATTTTTAAACCTTATTGTTAACAAAAATTGTGTACATACTTCATCCCTATCCATACAATCAAAATTAAAATGCTCTTAGAGAATTTCCATTTTCTGCTTGAAATGTGTTGAAATATTTGATAAAAATTAGGGAAAAAAAGAAAGAAAGAAAAAAAAAAACGATTTCAGTCTACGGAAAAAAACTTTGTTATACCTAGTTTTCGTACTTCCATTAAGGCAATGTTTATGTTTAAGCAATAGATATGGTTGCATTTATTTCAAGTCGTTTTCCCTAGTAATTTGATTAACGACACTCATTCACTGCAAAGTTTTAAATTCTTTTTTTTTCCGGCGTGGGGTATCTAAAGTCCGTGGTAAAGTTAAAGGAATATTTACATATGCAAAATCTTAGTACTGCGAAAAATTACAAACGA
>BGPR01005704.1:33376-48056 GCA_013235015.1 Araneus ventricosus
GATGTACTTTACTTGTATAAAAAATTTCAATCATGAATCTATAACAGATTTTGAGAAAAGGTGCATCGAAATGGCAAAATTAACATTGTCGGAATAGGGGTTCCAACACCCCTTAACATCTCACTCGTTCTGTAGGTGAAGAGAAGACCTAGATTTAACTCTGCAACTCTTGGTCGCCCCCTTCACCTTCTTACTCCAACCAGTATTTACCCGCAATCAGTTCACTTCCGGTTGGAATGGAGTTCTCTCTGTTTGCGAACGTCATCAGAGAAAGCGAAGGGATGAATGGGCCGCAGGAATGGACCGGATTGGACAGGATGAGGGCACCGCGGGAGAGAAACGGGGTTCGCCGAACCCCATTTTTACTCGCAACTCGCAAAATAGATAAAGAGTAATTATTTACTATTTACTTGTGGAGACTGTTCATTCAAATGATTGGGACCCATTGCGGGAAAAAAATTTAGTACTAATTCCTCGGTTATAATTTATTTATGTTTCACTTCCAATTATATCGAACATCTTAAGTATGTTTGTAATTTATTACAGTGCACTCCCGATTATCCGGGTTAATCACCGGGAGCAATCGCATGGACAATAGACAAACACGGATAATCCGAAAACTCCTTTTTATTAAAGACAAAATCAACATTATTGCAAAAATATAAAAATTACTTACATTTGCATGCTGTATAACATCAAACTAGGAAATTTCCTTTTAACACTTACTGCTTTAAAAAATCTGTAATGGGTCTCTGTTTCTGACGTTTGTTCATCTCTTGTCTTATATCGACACATATTTTACGAACCGCAGTAATGTCACCGTAATCAAATCCTCTTTCTCCCATATAATTTAACAAAGTTTCCACAGATTGTAGAGCAGCAGAATGAGAAACTGTATTTCCCTGATTTAGTATATCTTCTGCATCAGCACTAGCTGATTCTCCGTTATCAAGTTTTTGAAGGATTTCTAAATTTTGTTTAACATTTAAAACGTTTCGTTTTCATTTCACACCACTCATTTTTACCAGTAAAAACTTTCACGCTACTAACTGACGGTAACCAAGACGCAAAAACTAAAGTAACACGTGCGAAAGTGAAAGAGGACGAAGAAGTTAAAGAATGACGGATCAGAGAGAAGCGTGTTCGTACGAGAATGAGATAGCAGGAAGTGTATGATTCATTTCTCGGAAAATTAGGGGTTGAACCGGTAAAGATTGCACGTGGAGGATAAAAAAACTATTCTTTAGCCTTCGCCGTCACGGCTCACTAGTTTCACGGAATGAAGCTCTCGATCGAACATCAACATCGATTTTACATGCATGATAAGAGTGAAAATGTTTCTCTAAATTTTTTTTATGAGTCCGGAATGAGTACGGATAATCCGCAAACCAGATAATCCGCGCACGGATAATAGAGAGTATGCAGTATATTCGATTGCAAATTGTTTATTTCCTTGCGGTTATTGAGTTTACAGAATATCTTTAGCATACTCATAATTTACTATATATTGGTATGAGTAGTGATTCGTCGCTTAACAAGCAACACCACCTATTTCAATTTTTTGAAATTTCAAACAGGAAGATTCAAATGAATTTTTCTCAACCAATAACGAATATTTCTGATTTTTTAAAAGATCTACTATAACATGAGACCGCATGTTCCAACCAGACGTGAAAAAGAATTTAGAAATATTCGTTATTGGTTGCGTAAAACGCATTTGTATCTTTCTTTTTGAAATTTCAAACAGGAAGATTCAAATGAATTTTTCTCAGTCAATAACGAATATTTCTGAATTTTTAAAAGATCTACTATAACATGAGACCGCATGTTCCAACCAGACGTGAAAAAGAATTTAGAAATATTCGTTATTGGTTGCGTAAAACGCATTTGTATCTTTCTTTTTGAAATTTCAAACAGGAAGATTCAAATGAATTTTTCTCAACCAATAACGAATATTTCTGATTTTTTAAAAGATCTACTATAACATGAGACCGCATGTTCCAACCAGACGTGAAAAAGAATTTAGAAATATTCGTTATTGGTTGCGTAAAACGCATTTGTATCTTTCTTTTTGAAATTTCAAACAGGAAAATTCAAATGAATTTTTCTCAGTCAATAACAAATATTTCTGATTTTTTAAAAGATCTACTATAATATGAGACCGCATGTTCCAACCAGACGTGGAAAAGAATTTAGAAATATTCGTTATTGGTTGCGAAAAATGCATTTGAATCTTTCTCTTTGAAATTTCAAAAAATTGAGATAGGTGGTGTTGCTTGTTAAACGACGAATTCGTGAGCGCTTTTCAAATTTATTTTAAATTTTTAAAATTATTTTTAAAAATTTCTCCTGTCAGTCATTTGACGAAGACTCCGGTTCAAACCTCTCTTCAATACTATTTTTAAGATTTTTTTTTAACCACTGGCAGTATTTTGAGACATTGTTCCTTCTCCATACACAGCACAAATCTCAGTGACTTTGGCGGTCTTAACACCTCTAATATATGTAAAAAGCAAATTCTGTCGAAAATACTCAGTTTTGTCTACTGACATTCTATTTTAATATTCTAAAAATGCAAAAGATGCAATAAAATAAAAAAAATAACGGAGGCTGTCTTTTTCAAATAAATGCTGATGTTAAGAGCGTAGGATTACATTACTCGTGTGACTCTTTTCCGATTTTCAAATTTTTTGCAATTTCTGTTGTTATATCCTTTATCTCTGAAAAAAGGCATTAGTTATGTTTTCAACGTATGTAGTAACCGAGATATAGAAGATCGCGTCACCAATTCACGCGTATATTTGTCCAACTTTGCGACTCGGTACTAGCTGAACTAAAATTTCGATTTTAATTTTTTTTTTGTAACTTCTGTTGTTTCCCTTTATCTCTAAAATAAGATATTAGTTATGTTTTTAACGTATGTAGTTACCGAGATATAGAGGATCTCCCATACAACGTTTTTTGGCGTGTGAATCAAATTCCTTCCCGAGACCCCAATGGGAGGAACGCAGTCCTACATTAAAAATGAAATATCGACTGTCTTGTCGAGACATCAGCTGCATATTCTGCCAACTTCAACTGCATATTTTGCAAGAGGAATAAGAGAGTTAAGTTGATGCCGACAACGGGCAATTGTATGCTACATGACACAGACAGTTAGTTACTCGACCCCACTAGGGATGTTTATGCAGACAACGAACAGAATAGGTACAAGGCTACTGAAAGAACATGGGTTAAATGTCTATCACAATTTGGAATTTATAATTACTTTGTTAAGGGAACCATGATTATCAATTCATACATGAGAGATTCAGTTGGACCCAGATTTGTCTCCTTCACCAAGACCTCAGACTTATGGACTAAGGCCCTCTAGAGGTTCAATACCTATACCCTAATCAGTCCTCCTACAAGTATGTAGGTGCAGCGAACTTTTGGGACCAGTCTTAAAATTGTTTTTGCTTCGCGAGTCTTTCTTTTCATATGTAAATACACATTTTTCATCGTTTTTATAATTTTCACATGTTTTTCGTCGATGTTAACTCTCTGCCTACTAAGAGTTCTCAAAATCTGAGTACAGTTGTATACGGAGGTTTGTTTGCTATTTGATCTGTGGAATGGATTCATCCGCCCCGTTCCCCCTTTTCTCCTCACTACGGGTAGTGGGAGATAAGAATGGCAGGCCTTTCATCTCTCATCTCTGCCCTAAGGGTCCCTTTAATGACCACTCGCCCAACTGCCTTCTCCCCCCTTTCGGAACAGCAACCGGCCGAAATCCGCCCCACTAGTATAAAAGTTGCATGGCCGGTTACGGCCGGCTTAGGAGTCAGAGGGTAAAAACATTGTATGTAAGCTTTTTTTTCTCTTTTTTTTTTGTTCAATAAAGAATCTACGCACATTCATGGAAACTGTAAACCGGAGATTTTTATCTCTGGGGTTAGGGGTGTGTCGTAGTATAAAGTTGAAATTATATTCCCGGCGAACAAGCTGGTCGCCGAAATTGGCTTGTCAATAAATATAAGGATGGTAAGATACTACAGAACAGGAAATTTTGATAGTGTTAAACTAATTATTTAGATGAATAGCCCAGCGCGTCCGAAATTTTCCTCCATTGACGACATGGAATATTGTGGATTCGGATGCAAAATGAATAACTGCAGTATGATTCAGATTACTGATAAATATAACAATGGCAAACTAAAAACGAGCAGAAGTCTTGACATTGGCTACTTGCACACACACCGATTTTTGCCGGACGGCTTGAAGACGGTCTACTTTTGCAGACGATGCGTTCCTTGCACACACACCGATTTTTGTCGACCGGTTTGAAAGCGGTCTACTTTTGCGGAGGCGATGCGTTCCTTGCACACACACCGATTCGTGTCGGTCGATTTTATACCGGATTTACATCTGGTTGGATGGAAATGAATTTTGACCATTCTCGAATACTACAGTCGTTTTCTCTGTGGCTAAAATGAATCCAAAACGTGTTGTTATTATTTTTCATTCGTTTTTTTAATTTAGTTTAAAAAATGAAAGCAATGACGAATTGAGAAATATAAAAATCCAATTGAAAAGCATATATTTATAATAATAATATTTCAAACTATATATTGTCTTCAAAACTCAGTCAGTTATTAGTAATATAAAATTTAAATAGATTATTGAATGTTTTGTTACTTTTACTTAAAGATTGTGTTGAAGATACATAACGTTTCAGATGTGTTGTTATAACAAAAATAACACTTCTTTGATTCGATAACTTATTTTTGTTGAATTACATACGTAGAAATAATTCAGTAATTCAGAGTCACAATCTTTGCAAATTTAACACAAACGAACACTAACTAAAAACTTTTTCTGGTGAATTTAAATACTCAGGAACAATATCGCGCAATCTTTCAAATTCAAGTTGCTAGTGTATGGGAGATAAGAGACCGGTGTGTGTGCAAGAGGCAATTGTAAAACTAACAATTTTGTGTGAAATATAAAACCCATTTGTCCTGTCAAGGGCTTGTAAAACTTTATCTGTAGTAGCCGAGTCTCGACTATAAGATTAGAAAGTGCCTTGTTGACCTGATGGTAGAGTTTCAAATTTGAGATTGGATTATCAAATGTTCGAGTTCACTTTTCCCCTCCACACATACATACATGTTCGATCATATCTTCATTTATTAGACTATTCCATTGAAGACCCATCATGGCTTTGGTGCACATTAAATTTGCTTTCGTGGGTTAAACGTAGGGTCACCATCTGGATTTCGTCCGAATAGTCCGGATTTCAAGCTCATGTACAGACTAGTGTGAGGATCTTCAAAATGGATGCGACGAGAAAGAACTTTGGTTGTAATTGAAAATATCTGACTTATTCGGAAAAACTGATGTCATTCTGCTAATGAAGAATGCGGCGAGAGAGAAATTTGGTTGTAATTGAAAAAAAATCGGACTTATTCGGAAAAGCTGCTGTCATTCTGCCAATAAAAAAAAAAAAATCCATTGTTTACGCTGTCTGTACAAAGTGGATGCGCCCCCTTCCCCAGGGCCTAGTTCAAAGTCAAAATTAAAAGTTTTGGCAGTTTCGTTTAAATTCTGTTCTCCATTAATTAAATTCTGAATTACCAAACATTAATAAAAATCATTTATTTGCATCCTGACGTTTTAAATTTTCCTTTTCTCTTCCTCAAACACTGTGTTAGTATTATGAAAGAGGGCTCTAAACAGCTTTTAGAATTTTATACTATACTTTAATTCCCCTGAAAGCAGGAATGGTGCTAGAGTTTGCCCGACGGGGGACCCGATTTTCCCGACAGGGGTGCACGGTCACCCCCACAAGGGTGCACGACCTGCTGTATGGGGCGACGAGTGCAATAAAATTGGTCTCAAATTTGTGCCAGATTATTATTTATCAACTACAGTTGAATACCCAGTACAAAAATTTTCCCCAATGGGTGGGCACAGCATCCCCGTCGAGGGGCTCTCGCCCCCCTCTGGCGGCACCCCTGCTCCCAAGGCCCTTCAACTCCCACTCCATTGTATTGGAATTTCAACTGAAAAAATTATGGCAACCCTAATTAAACATCTTCATGCCGGGTTGAAGTGGAAGTGGAAGTTGAGTGTCAGCTCAAGCGTCTTCACATATAACTACGGTTCAAAATTATGAGATCCGTCCGAAATGGCCCTTGTATAGCGTAAAAACTGGATCTTAATGTAGTAAATCAAATATAATCAATTGAAATCGTAGAATATTCCTATTCGGGGTCTGATTTCGCCGAAAATGCGTCATGTGTTTAGGTGTAGAGCACGTTCCTGTCAAGCATCTCCATGTTGGAACGGTGTGAAAGTTTCAAGACTGGATTTCCAGATTTGGTAGTTTTGGCTTATAAAAATATTTTATTTTCGCGATTTCAAGTATCATTTTACATAGGAAAAAAACTACTGAGAAATTAGTTTTTGATAAATGAAAAACATACAGTTATTCCCTAAATGAAATTTCCTCATCAAGATGTTTTCCCGGTGATTGACAAATTTGAAGTTCAGTTTAACAACATTCGTGTCCGAATTGTAGTTATACGAATCCGAATTTGTGAAGGCAAGATTGAAGAATCACATAGCGTTAATGCTTTTGTTCCTTCGCTTGCCTTCTTGTTTCATAGGTTAAGATGTCGCTTAAAAGAAATATTGCTTCAACTATTGATACTTTAAATTTCTTCTGTCCGCCATCGGCGACCAGCTGTTCGCCTGTAATATTAATAGCCCGTGACTATGCTTGCAACTTGGCGAATTGGCGGTTGTGGAGGCTGAGGAACTGTGCCAAAGTTTTATTTTGCAATACATCCTGAAAATGGAAGGGGCTGGGTGGAAGGCGGCCATTAATGACATATCTAGACGTCATAAGCTTCCATACGAAATAAAAATGATCAAAGTCGGTCCAGTGGTTGGGGCACTGTCCTCTGGTTTTGCCAATTATTTTAAATGTATTAAATTCATCTAGCCGCCATCGTTGACTAGCTGTTCGCCTGTATTATTAATAGTCTGTGGCTATGCTTGCAACGTCACGAAATAAATTGGCGAATTGGCGGTTGTAGAGGCTGAGGAACTGTGCCAAAGTTTTATTTTGCAATGTATCCTGAAAATGGAAGGGGCTGGGTGGAAGGCGACCACTGATGACATATCTAGACGTCATAAGCTTCCATTCGAAATAAAAATGATCGAAGTCGGTAAAGTGGTTGGGGATGGGGCACTGTCCTCTGGTTTCGCCAATTATTTTAAATATATAGATTTCGTATCTAATCTTTTATGTAAGGAAAGTTATTTATTGTTTCTTAAAATTAATCTCTGCAAACGCGAAAAGCAAAAATAAAAAGTAAGGGAAAAAATTGCATTTTGTTAAATAGAGGATGATTTTGCGGGGGAAAAATACTAGAAACAATTTAAGAGAATAGCTCGAATATTCATTGCCAATAAAACAGTTGCAAAATTTAACTTTTACATTTATCAAAATAAACATTTTACAAGAAAAGGAGTCGGTTAATTCAGTAAAATTTGCATGCGCTGATATATTCCTTTCCTTTATTATTTTTGAAATAGAAACGAATAAATAAACAGTAGGAGGAAAAAAAGAATGATATGCATTTCATTCATATTCAAAATCAGTTCCAGGAATGACAGGTTAAAATAAACCGGCAGATACCTCAAGGTGTTTAACCTCTTATTCCATCACACCGCACACTGTTATTTTACCTTTTTTTCTAACAGCTCTTACATTTAACCTCAATTCAAAAGAAAGAGGTGTCATTCATATATTCTCTTTCCACCCCCGCGCATGCGTACTCCCTCCTTAGTTGGAAGCGTGAGAAAATATCCACGATTAAAGCAACTCGAAAGGAAAGATGAAAAAAGGCAGGAAACACACAAAATCACTGTTGCGTGGCCCAAGGACGACGCACTGTGACGTCATCTTAAGATGATGGACTCTTGGGGGGGGGGGGGGCGGGGCCATCGGGGGGACATTTGGCTCCCAACGCGGGCGACCTGACATCCGGCCGCCCCCCCCCCCTAAATTATGAACAATGAACGCGCCCAAGAGATTACGTTTTAATCTGGATAGCCTTTCACCCCCAATTGGGAAAATGACGAGTCAATTGCTGTTTACATTGCTTTTTAGGATGATATTGAAGAGATAAATCTTTTTGCTGCCCTAAAATGGCATGACTGATCTCTCTGATTAGATGGGTCGATAAGTTTTTTGAATTTGAGTCTGATCTCTAAAGTGTGTCTATGGGCAATTCAAGTTGACTCGAACGGGAAAGCTTTGGGGTATATCCAGAACCGTACCGAGGTGATCCTGCGCCCCTGACAGAACTGCTAAACCTGTCCCTCCCCACACTATATATGTCACGTTTTTGTTAATTTTCATCCTCTCTATGATTCCCCTCCCTGACAACTGCTTTGCTGCAATTTTTTTCCTGTGCAGATTTAGCAAACTTTATAATTTTGTTAGGATGTGTAATAAAAAATATGTATTTTTCAAAGATAAAACTTTATTGAACTGTATTGACGAAAATTACTGCATCCAACATATTAAATGTATCGCTGCATTAAATAAATTACAAATTTTGCACAAGTTTTAAAAGACTAAATATAAAACCATATCTTTCCTTTATTTTTTATGGCAGCTGCTGAATATTGGTTTTTGTAAGATGTTTTTTTTCTTTTTTTTTGCTTCAAAATGTGTATAGTGCATAAATTACTTAGTTCGAAATACAGGGAGAGGGCTATAATTACGATTCGAGAATATATGAGCTGAATTCAAATTATATTAATGTCAAATGATATTCTCTAAATGCTTAAAAATTCAAACTGTTTCGAAGCATTTGGTTGAAAGACTATAAATAATTTGTTGTGACTGTTTGTGGAAATTATCCCTTCACAGGGATTGTGTTTTCCCAGAAAGTGCAGTTACTAGCTATTTATAGGCACAACAATTCCGTAATTTTTAATCAGTCACATGAAGCTTACTTTTGAATTCTTTTGTTCTTATTTACGCAACAGATCGTACCAATCTAAATCTTAAATCTTGTTTCTTTTATTTTATTTTGTTTTAATGGTCATTTGTGCTACCCCTTCTTTGCCTACTCAGTGGCGTAGCGAGGATAAGTGGCTCCCAGGTCATAATATGATTACCTCGTCATTATCAGTGGCTTAGCCTGTGTAAAAGGCGCCCGGGACATGGTATTTTTTCACCCCTTCATCGTATTTCACTTTAAAAAGTAACATGAACGCATTGACGTTTTACCAACATGGCCAGTGGCGTAGCGAGTATAAGTGGCTCCCAGGTCATAATATGATTACCTCGTCATTATCAGTTGCTTAGCCTGTGTAAAAGGCGACCGGGACATGGTATTTTTTCACCCCTTCATCGTATTTCACTTTAAAAAGTAACATGAACGCATTGACGTTTTACCAACATGGCCAGTGGCGTAGCGAGTATAAGTGGCTCCCAGGTCATAATATGATTACCTCGTCATTATCAGTGGCTTAGCCTGTGTAAAAGGCGCCCGGGACATGGTATTTTTTCACCCCTTCATCGTATTTCACTTTAAAAAGTAACATGAACACATTGACGTTTTACCAACATGGCCAGTGGCGTAACGAGTATAAGTGGCTCCCAGGTCATAATATGATTACCTCGTCATTATCAGTGGCTTAGCCTGTGTAAAAGGCGCCCGGGACATGGTATTTTTTCACCCCTTCATCGTATTTTACTTTAAAAAGTAACATAAATGCACTGACGTTTCGCCAACATGGCCAGTGACGTAGTTAGGGTAAGTGGCACTCGAGGAACAATATTCATAGTTATTCCCTACCTGGCCGATGCCGTGCGGTCTAAACGACGGATCGCACGAAGCAACTCCACCCAAACAATTCAACTTTCAACAATTCAGTTTTCCATTTACACAAGGATGAAAAGAAACAACAAAAAGAAGATTCAAAGTAGAAAAACAACGTTAAACAATTCTTTAACAATGTCGGAAAAGACCCGCCTAAAAAATTCCATTTTTAGTAAGTCCTTGAGTTCTTTAATTTGCCAATTTCTTCGCCAAGACTGCCTCAAATGAGCCAACTTCTGACATTCAAAGAGCACATGAAAAATAGAGCCTTCGTCTTTTCTACACGGGCATTGGGGATACTTGCCAAACAAGCGAGCCTGAAGACAATAATATGACTGATGATAAGTATATGATGAGGAATAATATGACTTTTTTACCCCAATCGTCATCAGTGACTTGGGGCTTGATATTATTTTTATGCCCCCCAAAATTGCAGTAATGCAGCGATTCTCTACCTGTGGGGCGCGCGAGCAAATCGAAGAGAAAATATTATTTAAAAAATTGGTAAATTTACTGAAAGGAAAGTAAAACAAAATGCATTCCGACATAATAGGAAACAAAATACACCTTTACACTGATATAATACACTTATAAATTAGGATTGCATCAGTACTGTACAATGTATTTAATAATTAAGTTCTCAATACTAAATAAAAATGCAATGTTAATAATTAAAAATACATTGTTATTATTGTATAAATATTTATTGTATTAGCCGGGGCCGAGATGAAAATTCTGGTTCAAAATCAGGTCGCAATCACTGAAAGGTTGAGAAACACTGCAGTAATATTTCGATTCCATGATGGTCACTAAAACTGGCGCCCGGGACATCTATACTCCCTTCGCCCCCCCCCCCCCCCGCCCCCCCCCCCGGGCGGGGGCGGGGGGGGGGGGGGCAGTCGCCGCCACTAATAATAATGATAATAATAATTTATTTACGTCATACAAAAACCAATGTTCAGTTGCCTCCATAAACAATAAAGTATAGACTTTGCTTTATTTTCAGTCTCTTAGAAAATATGTGCAATTTGTAATTTATTTAATGCAGTGATGCATTTAATTTTTTTGGGTACAATAATTTTCATTAATATAGTTCATTAAAGTTTTATCTTTGAAAAATACTTCATTCTAATATAACATTTTTATTCAGTCGCTGCCACTAATAATAGCAATAATAATTTCTTTACATCATACAATAACCAATGTTCAGTTGCCTCCATAAACAATAAAGTATAGACTTTGCTTTATTTTTAGACTTTTAAAAAATATGTGCAACTTGTAATTTATTTAATGCAGCGATACATTTAATTTGTTAGGTACAGTCATTTTCATCATTATATTTTATTTAAGTTTTATCTTTGAAAAATACATCACTTTCACATTATATTTTTATTTCATTTTAGCTGCCTGAAACTAGGAATTATGAAAAAAAGAAAAAAAAGTGTCCGGGAAAGGTAGATAATTTTGTAACTAAATTTTACATTTTCTAAATTTTATATCTACAAATTTTACATTTACTTAATTTTTCAGCATGTTTTAATCCACGTAACAAGTGAAGATAGTGCCGAACAACGTACAATTAGATGCTACATGACATCGTCAGTTATCTACCTCTTTACGCCACTGTCTTTTATGAATCCATGAATTAAAAACTTGTTTTCTTACATCACAATCAGTTTCTGGTGTTGATATCTCCAGAACATGATCTGATGAATCAAAGCTCCTAATATATCATAATGATGGATCAAGTAAAATGTACTGTCTGTCCGCCAAGAGAACTGTCGCCGCCAAATTGTCTAGTTTACGGCGGTCGCTATAGCAACTGGTTATGCTAGGGAAGATACATTTCGAATAGGAGGAATCCAAAGGAAGTCGGAATTTTTTTACGTTCTCGTGTACGAAGTATACAAAGAGAAAGTATTGTAATCGCCCAAATATTCGAACTCGAGATTTTGACGAATCTCCACGTGTTATACCTCCCCGAGTCCGAAAAACACAATTTTGGAATTATGTCTGTCTGTGTGTCTGTGAACACGATAACTCGAAAACTATTAGAGCTACGGGGATGAAATTTGGTATGTGGTCTTTAAACATCATTTGTAGGTTTCTATCAAATTTTGGACGAAATTCGTCAACGGGAAGTCTGTATGTCTGTAAGTCCTAAGTCATGTGAACGCTATAACTCAAAAACTTGAATAGCTAGATGGATAAATTTTGGTACACAGTTTTATCGTCTTGAATGTAGGTCCGCATAAAATTTTGGGCCGAATCCGCCAAAGGGTTGACTGTCTGTCGGTCTGTATAATTTACTATTGAAACCAATACGCCATCTCCACGCGCATGCGTACTGGAAGCAATCTTCTGTGCACGCGAAATTAGCGAATTACGTCAGTTTGTCCTTGAGACGGCAAGAGTGAAACCTAGCAGTGTGCGATAGATATGCGTTTTAATCGGTACGCATCGCTTTGAATTTTGATTCTTTACCTAGATATTTTTCAATCACTATAATGAAAAACCTTCTGATAGTCAATGGATTCTGGATAACGGTAGGTTCGAATTTCTTTTTAGCCACGCGGGGGAAGGAGAAACGGCACCTTTTTGGGGAAGTATACGAGAAAGTTTAGGGGAGAACACTCAGGCTGGTTTATTCTTGGCACCAGTTTGCGGTGGAACACATTTGAATGAACTTCTACCTACTAGAAATGGATTCTTCCTGCGATAACCTGTTTCTATAGCGACCGCCGTAAACTAGACATTTTGGCGGCGACAGTTCTCGTGGCGGAAAGACAGTAATAACAGGAACGTCATCCATGGGCTGACAATTCTTGAAATTTTATCGAAATCTTTAGATTTTGGTTTCAAGTACACACTAAATTTAGCTTTTTACTTTCTCGTACACGAAGTATACAAAAAATTCGAAATCGAGATTTTGATGAATCTCCACGCTTTAGACGCCCTGAATCCGAAAAACACAATTTTGGAATTATGTCTGTGTGTCTGTCTGTGAACACGATAAGTGGTAAACGGTTTGAGCTAGACGGATAAAATTCGGTATATGATCTTTACACTAAATTTGTAGGCTTCATTCAAAGTTTGGACAAAATCCGTCCATGGGAAGTCTGTATATCTGACCGTGTTCATGTGAGCATGATATCTCAGAAACTTAAATAGCCTGATGTATAAAATTCGATACACATTTTTATAATAAAAAATTTTAATATGTATTAAATTTCGTCGCATTGACTGTCTGTCGGTTTGTAAAACCGCATTCATGTGAACACTATAACTCCTAAACGCAATGACTTAGATAAGTAAAAATTGGTATGTGGTCTCCTATCCCTAATTGTTGATCTGTATCCAATTTTGATTTAAATCTGTTGCGAAAAAGAGTCGTTCAAATTGCATATTGAGTTTTCTTCATCAAATTATGATGCAAGAAAAACCGCGCTATATTATGTATTATCGCCCGCTTGGCGCATTTTATTGCCATTTGGCGTGTTTTACTCCCGGTTATTTTGTTGCCCCTTTCCTGTTGCCTCGGTCTACGAGGACAATATAAATAATCTGAGTACTCGTAGCGGTCCTCGCCTTCGCGAAAGTCCACAATTTTTATGTGAGAATGACACCTCAGTTCGGGAGTATACGAAAAAGTCTAGTTTTACAAGTGGATGAACTTTTGGAAGCTAAAGTAAGTTATCTATCAGTTTTCTGAATTCACCTGCATGATTTATTAAAAAAAGACCATTTATATATTATTGTCATCAGTCGATTATTGTTATAAGATAGCCTTGTTCCTGGCATACTTACAGTGCTTAATCTCACAATTAGATGACACACCCTATTTTGGACACTTACTGTTCCTTCAGTCTATATCTGTATCTGAGAGGAGAACTATCTGGAGTCCAATGACCACATCTTATGGTGGGCAAAGTAACGTAACTGCTGGTCTAAAAGAGCAAAAGAAAACCGCTCTCGAAAAACAAATTGCGCATTCCAATACATTGCGATTTGGAACTTCTTTTGGCTCTTCTGTAATATGTCAAAATTGTTATTTAAGATTTTACATTTTGGACACTTACTGTTCCTTCAATCTATATCTGCATCTGAGGGGAGAACTATCTGGAGTCCAATGACCACATCTTCTGGTATGCAAAGTAACGTATCTGTCAAAATTGTTATTTAAGATTTTACAGATATAAAAACATAAAAGATTTCCGAGATACTTATGTGTATCCAAGTATTTTTTGTATTGTAAATCAAATGCCACTCTGTCGTAATTACGCATTTAAATATTAAAAATTCTGCAACTCGATGGGCAAGTCAGGCATGCCATTGTATTCGAAGGGGTTAAAATTAGTATTAGGTAGATTCCTTACAGGAATTCCGCCTATTGCAATGGTTCTCATGACACGAATTACGGAAAATTTCTATAGATCTTCACCGATAATGACCCCTTGAACCAAAACTAACCTTCGTTCAAAAGTTTGTTTATCTCTTTAATCCCGATGCGACTTTTTTCTTCTAGCTCTTTTAAAACCACGACGACTTTTTGGAAGGAAACGACATGAATTGCACTCTCCCAACCTGGGTGGTCATTTTCCCCATCACTCTACCCCTGCTATAACCTTCCCTTAAGGCTCACGGAAATGGACTGTGGTTGGCAAGGATAACTGGACCATTACGCGCTTATCTACTAAGTGATCTCAGAACCTCACCTCCCCTCAAAAGAAGCCAACCGCCTCAGGCTGGCCTTTGTCGCTGTTAAGGGGAAATTTTTAGACCGCCTGGGACCC